>JAOWBW010000961.1:7500-60620 GCA_026119855.1 Campanula takesimana | reverse complement strand
GTTAAAGGTCTGGAGGCTTGTCTATATTTATACACGAAATATAGACCCAACCCTAGAAGAAAAGGAATCCAAATCACAGCCAAAAAAGTTTCTTTTTTTAATCAGGAAAGCAGACCTGACAAGACCGGGCGCCCGCCCTCTTTCACCCGGGCGATCGCCCAACCTTCTGTGTTGATTCTGGTACAAAAGCAGCCCAAACGGGCGGCGCCCGATCCATTATGAGCGGTCGCCCACTCTCCAAGACTGCCTTCTTTTTCTTCGATGGCAAGACCGATCAAAACCAAGTCTAATTGAGAGTCACTCTCACAAGTATCAATATGTATTTGAGTTAGAAAATCTTGTTGTCTTTACGATTGAAAGCTTGTTCAATTCCAACAATTTTTCTAAATTTTTTTTGGGTTAATGACAATTTAGACCCTAAAGTGATATGCCACTCTCTCAAACGAACCCTGATGTTTTTTTTCCGTCAAATCAGACCTTGATGTGAAAAATACTCGCCAGATAGGGCCTTTTTTAACTGAAATCGTTCAAAACTCAGTTAAAAAGCATGTGCCATGCACATGACTAACAGAATTTGTTAGTTTGAAGTTGAAATTTCTTTCAAGGGGGGTTAAATGACATATTTGAAACTGAGTGGAGAGGACTGACAAAAAAAAACTCAAATAAATTATTTTTCAAAACTAAATTTTTTTAAAGGAAATAAATTCATTATCTTTAAAAGCTCAAATACTTCAATCTTAAACTTATTTATTTCTGAAAATGAAATTCTAAAATTAAAAGGGTTGAAAGTGTTTTTATAAACGAAAAAAATAAATTAATACTTAAGACGTTAATATAACTACTTCTTTTTCACTCACGGAATTTATTGTTTCTTTATTTAATACGAATTAAATAAGGGTTAATGACAATTTAGACCCTGAAGTATGATACCACCCTTCCAATCGAGCTTGCATGTCTTTTTTCGCCAAATCGGACCCTGGGTGATTCATTTTCGCCAGTTAGGGCTTTTTACGGAATTCGTTAAAAAGTCAGTTAAAAGGCATGTGTCGTGCACGTGACTAACGGAATTGGGTTGTTTGAATTATGATTAACTATTAAAGGTGTTAAATAGCATATCTAAAAACTGAATGGAGGGGTAAACAAAACCAAAACTTATAAACCTTTCCCCATCCTCTTTCCCTATCCAGAAAGAAAAAAAAAAAAAAAAAAAAAACCCAATTCTAACGCCGTTCAACTCCAACGCCGCCAATCAAGACTGCTGCGGGTGACAACTTCGTCTCTGCCCCCTTCTCTCAATCCATCGTCGGCAGATCTCGCCTCCTCCGCCCCCTTCCTTCCGTCGACTCTGGCCACTCCGCTCCTCCCATGGCGGCAAACTCCCTCCTCTCTTCCCAATTTCGCCGGCGACGCCGACGGTTATGAGGAGGAGAAGGGGAAGCATCACTCGTCGGAATCATCATCATGGAAGAAGGTATAGCGGAGGCGCCGACGGTTATGAGGATGGAGAAGCATCACCCGCCGGATTCTTGATTTTTGAATTTTGATTTTTGAAGTTTTGATTTTTGATTTCAGATCTGGAGTGTTTGTATATGTTTCTTGGTTTGTGTGTATAATCTGTGTGTGTTCATGTGTGGGCAGTGGCGGTGTTTGGTCGGTGTGCGGTGTGGCTGTCCGATGGTGGTGGTGCGGTGGTGGTGTGGTTGTGTGGTGGTCCGGTGGTAGTAATGGTGGGTAGAAGTGGAAGGATGGTGGGAAAGGGGTGGGGTTTGGCGGGTTTGTTAAAGATGATGGTGGCTGCTATTCTAAGATTTTTTTTTTCTTTCTTCAAAAAAAAAAAAAAAAATCTTTTTCCTAAAATAAATTATTGTAGCTTATTTAATTTCCTATTACAAAATATAAATGTTGCATATTTATTTAATCTAAGATTACTCAGACTCTTTTGTTTACCTCGCCGGACTCGTCTCGACAAGACTAAAATACGTGTGTCCGACACGGCTACGGCGGAGTAAATTAAAGAGTCCGAGCATCAAAGTAATTTTCTTTGGTAAACGTAAAAAACGATTTGGAAATAACGCATTTGCTAAAAATATACTCCCTCTGTCCCGCCCGACTTAAGATTCTTGCAAGCAATTTATACTTTGACAACAATTTGAACAAAAAAATTATTTCTTAATGAAAATCTAAAATAGTTATTTAGTTTATTATTAATCGTGTACAATAACAAGTTTTAAAATAAATCTTATTTAATTTTCTTTTTTATTATAAATTATAAAATGTTGCATATTTATTGGATGAAGATTTTTTTTGGTAAATGTAAAATTTGATTTATTTTGTTTATAAAATAAAATTCTATTTTAATTTTTTTTTATTAATATTTTGAAATACTTAAAAAAACCCTTTATTTACTATTTTATTAATTATTTTTATTTTCAGCCCTATTAAGTTTCGAATTTTCATTAAACCCCTTAAAAGAAACATCAACTTCAAACAACCCAATTCCGTTAGTCACGTGCACGGCACATGCCTTTTAACTGATTTTTAACGATTCCATAAAAAAGACCCTAACTGGCGAAAATGAATCACCCCAGGTGTCCGATCTGGCGAAAAAAAACATGCAAGGCTCGATTGGGAAGGTGGTATCATACTTCAAGGGTCTAAATTGTCATTAACCCTTATTTAATTCGTATTATTTACCATATGCAATCTAAATTAACAAAAACCATTTTTTGGGAAAAATATATAAATTATGAAATATGTAATATTTTGAAATGGTTATATTAACTCACTTAACCAAGGGTAGGAGAACAAAAAAAAAAAAAAAAAAAAAAGTAAAATCTCTATCCCCTGAACTACGTGAACCTAACAGCCATCTTCATCTTCAACCGTCTCCGGCCCAAGTCACCATCACGCCGGCCAGCCTCCTTTTCCACCGGCGACGCCAGCACCTCCAGCAACTCTGGATCTATTCCTCCCTCTCCTACCACGCACCCCCACCTCGAATCGGATCTTTGAATCAAACACCCCCACCTCCAATCCATTCTTTGAAATCAAACACAAGCCCGTTACCACATTTATCTCTCTTCTCTGACAATGGTTCACAACCTCAGTAGAGGGTTTGATTTCTTGTGCTTTGATCTGTATGTGGTTTTTCATCCTCAGATCTAAAGGTTATGGTTATGGTTTAGAGAAAATTGATAAAGATGGGGTGATTATCGTGGTAGCTAAGTGGTAGTCATGGTGGTTGCAGGTGGTTGTCATGGTGGTTGCAGGTGCCGGAAATTATGGAGGAAAGGTTAGAGGCCGGAAAATATGGAGGACGGGTTAGGGATGGAGTATGGGAGCCTGGGTTAGGGGTAGATGAAGGGATAGATTATTCATTTTTTTGTTTATCCTCCCCTCATTTTTAGAATGTGTCATTTTAACCTCTTTAAACATATTGACTATTCAAACTAACCAATTATGTTAGTCATGTGCATGGCACATGCTTTTTAACTGAGTTTTTAACGATTTTCGTCAAAAAGACCCTAATTGGCGAGTATTTTTCAAATCAATGTCTGATCTGACGAAAAAAAATATTTTACGGTCAACGGAAATAAATTAGGTTTTCCGTAAAATGACTTACGTAGGGGAATCTCTGTAAGTCACTTTTGGGAAAATGTTCACTCACACACCCACTCCCCATACAACCCCACACTACTCACTCACACACCTCCACCATCTCCATCCATCCAATCCTCACCCACACCCTCCCCCTTACTTTCCTTCCTCCTTTCCAACCCCCACCACCCCCCACCCCCACCCAATATATATATATATATGTATATTCTTTTTAAATTATTTCTAACAACTCACACCTCCCGCTCCCTACCCCACCCACCCACCTACCCCCCCCCATAAAAAAAAAAATATAATAAAAGAATTTACTCTTATTAAAATTATTTTCTAACAATTCCCGCATACGCACTACCCCCACCACCTCACCCAACCAAAAAAAAACTTTGTTTCACTCATATTAAAATTATTTTTGAACATCTCCCCCACCCCCCCCCCACAACCACCCATCCCAACCCAACCCCCACTCACATTCAATTTTTTCTCATAATTTTTTTCCTCATATTACATAATTAATTTTTTCATATAAAAATATTTTTCGGAAAGCATTTTCCTTAGATTTAATAAACAACTAAAAACATGGTTATGTCATTTTCTGGAAAACATTTTCCGAAAATTGTTTTACCCGAAACAAAGGGAGCTTAATTCATAACTTGTGATCTACTCCCTCCGTTTCATGTGAATTGAGACAAAAAAAATGGGCTTAATAATTAAGAGAAAGTAGTGAATGTGTGGTGGAAAATAAAGAGAGAGAATGAGTGGGGTAAATAGTAGTGTTGGTTGGATAAAATGAGTGGTGGAAAATGAAGAGATAGAATTAGTGATGTTAAATGGGTGGGGTTGGGTGAATATAAAATATTAAAAAGTTTACCATTTTGGGCAGTCTCAATTAAGGTGAAACGGACGAAAATGGAAATAAGTCTCAATTCACATGAAAACGGGGGGAGTATGTACCTAACCAACTCTTCATTTTCACCTCTACCCTACGTTCCCGAAAACTTCACATCCCCATGTCACCTCCAAAACTTCATCTTGAAGTGTTTCCATTTTTAAAAGGGTTAATGACAATTTAGACCCTAAAGTGATATACCACCCTCCCAAACGGACCCTGATATTTTTTTTTCGCCAGATCAGACCCTGATGTGAAAAATACTCGCCAGTTAGGGCCTTTTTGACGGTTTTCGTTAGAAATCTTGTTAAATGCACATGTGCCAAGCACGTGATTAACAGATTGACTTATTTGAATTGCTATTAAATTTGTAGGGGTTATAAATGACATGTTCTAAAAATAAGGGAATGAAACAAAAACAAATAGTAAATATATATCTCATCTTCTTCTTCCTCCTCCCTTCAATCTCTCTGTAAAACTCTCTCTCTCTCTAGAAATTGCGTCGCCCCATCCTCCCGTTGTTCGTTCTTCCCCGTCGCTCCACTTCTTAATTGAACCCAGAAATCGGACACCCCATCCTTCTCATATGATCTTCGGCAAAGAAAAAAGATGAAGAGAGTGGGGAGACGTACAAGAAGAAGGGAAGTGGAGCGACGGGGAAGAACGAACAACGGGAGGATGGGGCGACGCAATTTCTAGAGAGAGAGAGAGTTTTACAGAGAGATTGAAGGGAGAAAGAAGAAAGATGAAGAGAGTGGGGAGACGTACAAGAATAAGGGAATGAAACAAAAACAAATAGTAAATATATATCTCATCTTCTTCTTCCTCCTCCCTTCAATCTCTCTGTAAAACTCTCTCTCTCTCTAGAAATTGCGTCGCCCCATCCTCCCGTTGTTCGTTCTTCCCCGTCGCTCCACTTCTTAATTGAACCCAGAAATCGGACACCCCATCCTTCTCATATGATCTTCGGCAAAGAAAAAACTCAAAACTCCAAATCCAAACCTTAAATTGAAACACCTAAGTTCGCCTCCCACCTTCACCTGCTCTATGTTCTTCTTGTAAAAAACCCTAAAATTTCAGAAACCCTTGTTTCTTTACTCTTCAACCAAATCGATTCAATGTTTGTAGAAGGTTGTCGCTCGTTCGATTTCTTCATGTTGTCTTGTGATTCACTGGAATGTCGTTGAAATCTATCATTTTTCTTTGTTATTTAGGAAAATATATTAGATTTGTGTTTAATTTAATTTTGCTTTTGATTTCTATATCGATGTTGTTTGATTTGTTGGGTTTTCTGAATGAAAAAACACTAAATTGTTAGTTGATTTTGTTTGTGACGCTGGTGGTGTGATGGTTGTAGTGATTCAATGGTGGTTATGGAGGTTGCAGCTGGCGGAGATGGTACAACGTGGTGGTAGTACACGGTGGTTTGTGATCAAGTTTTGAGTTACAGAGTGAATAACCATTAGATTTTGTTAGTATTTTGGATTCACAAGCTTCGATTGTTGGTTTTATGAGTGATGGTGGCTGGTTAGTTGTGTGTTTCTTATAGAGGTAAAGGGGCGGTGACCGGCGTGAGGGACGGTTACCGGCGCTGTTGAAGATGATGGTGGCTGCCATTTGAAGATGATGGTGACATACAGACATCTAACCCCAATTCCCAATTTTCATTTTTGTTAAAAATAATTAAAAATAAAAATTATTTGGATAAGGCATTTGCAAAAAATGTATTACATATACTCATTTGTCTCAAAAATTAATACAAGTATTGATAAAAAAAAAAATGGAAATAAGAATTACATACATTCCTCAAATAATTAAGTTCTTATATTTTTAATTTTTTTTCTTTCATTGTTATTATAATTTTTCTAATAAAAAATTAATTCCATTATTTAGAATAAAAATTACTTTTTTTCTACCATTTTTAATAGATGCACAAATATTGGTAAATTTTTGTTTTGAAATGATAATTGTTTTGATTTTCAACCCTACTAAATTTGAAATTTTCATTAAGCCCCTTAACAGAAATATCAACTTCAAACAGCTCAATTCCGTTAGTCACGTGCATGGCACATGCTACTTAACTGACTTTTCTAACAAAAACCGTAAAAAAAAAAAAGGCCCTAACTGGCGAGTATTTTTCACATCAGGGTCTGATCTGGCGAAAAAAAAACATCAGTGTCCGTTTGGGAGAGTGGTATATCACTTTAGGGTCTAATTTGTCATTAACCCTTTTTAAAATAGGCAAATTACTCCCTTCTTCAGCCAATCACTGCATTAATCATTCATGATTATCACCTTTTTGTTTCCCCCTTATTTTTTCACTTTTCAAAAACTGACTATTAATTCTTTCTTTATTCTTCATCCGCTCTTCTCTCATCCTTCATCTCCCTAGCTCTCGTGTTCTCCCTCTCTATCTCTCAACATCTCAATGCCTCACCACACCACAAATGTACCTCAACGTCACCACCACCAACATTCCACCGTCATCACCATTCATGAACACGACATCACCATACAAACACTAAAGACTCGCCTCCACCCTGTCAGTTTAACCTTTCATATTGAACACTGAAGCATCCAAAAGTAAAAACATCTTTTATATCAAGGAACAGATAAAGCACGATTCGAAGAGTGGCAGAGCTAGGAAATTTCAAGTATATGCTCAACCTACTAGACAACAGAATAAGCTCGCAGCAACAAATTGAAACAAGTTCAAGGCTGTACAAAAGCACAACAATTTCACGCAAACAAAAATACAAAAGTGTTCATAAAAGTACCAATACTAACGATGTAACAAGAATCCCCATTACGTGCTCAAAGTGAAATAAACCCACTAAATTATAGATTCCAATGACCAACCCCCTACCCCCCCCCCACCCCACCCCCACCCCCACCACCGTCATCACCAAAATTAATGTTTGTTAAGGCTCAGGGTGAAAGATGTAAGGACATGGCTTGCAACACAAGTCATTTAGACTTCCATTATAAAATTATGATTATAATGTTTATTTATAAAGTATAGTTAATAATAAAATGTGTAGAATTCCTGGATATATATTACCTAATTGTGATGGGCAAAAGGGTAATATAATATCACTAAGCTTCTTGAAAGGGTGTAGTCCCTAGGTGAAGTGACACAATGTTTCCTTTTTAAGGCCCTTCCATCAAGCCTAGAAACAACTATTTCATTCTTGTTATCTCTCCTAAATTCTCTTCACATTATTGAAGTACTTGAGAGATAAGAAGTTCACTATTACTTAGAAGATCTTCATTCCCTACTTCTTCTTCTTTCATCTTATTTCTCCCTACATCATCCATGGATTCAACAGGTATATATTTTATCGCTTCCGCTTCATCTCTTCCTCAATCTATTCTAAAGTGAGTGTGGCATTCAGGGATTAAAATTGTTCCAACAAAAGAACGGTAACAGGTACCATATGAAACGTTTTTGCTAACATGCATCACAATTTTGTTTTTTTTTGGCGGGAAATGCTAATATGTACCACTGTTTTTATAATACTCCTTCTGTCCCGATTTAGAGTTCTTATTTTCTTTTTTAGTGTCCTAATTTAAAGTTCTTACTTTACGTTATTACCTAAAATGGAAATTGTGACTCACTTGTCATTCTCACAACAAAAACTTCATACCCACTTTCACTCTCTTACTTTATCCACTTTCTCTCTCTTACTTTATTTTCCATACTCACAACATTTACTTTTCTTAATCTCTGTGCTTATAGTGGGACGGAGGGAGTAGTATATATATATTTTTTAATGGGTTTTTTATTAAATGAAGGACTTACTAGTCTATTACAAGAGTGTGCACTTTAAAGTGCTAGAAATCGCCGTTGGTTGGATTCGAACCCCTGACCTCTTGTTTAGAAAGGAACACCAGATGTCGCTTGAACAAGAGCTCTTTGGCATATTTTTTTTTTATGATAGTATATACTCCCTCCGTCCCATTTGAAGCTTTATCTTTTACCAAAATGGGTGTCCCGTTAAATGCTTCATCATTTCTTAAAATGGTAAAAAATGTGGGCTTCACTTGTTAATCTCACTCACTTCTTCCTCTCACATACTTAAATTGTGGGCCATACATGACATATTCACTAACTTTTTCCCCTCACACATTTAAATTGTAGCCCCACTTGTCATACCCACTAACTTCTTCCGTCTCACATCCCTTCTTATTACACATTATTTTTCTTAATTTGTATGCCCTCACCAAAATGGTGAAGCTTCAAATGGGACGGAGGGAGTATATATATTTAGGTAGTTGGAAACGAAGCTTTTCTCAATTAAAAATAATGTGAGATTTCCAAAGCTATTTCAACCACTCAAATTAAATTCAAATGCAAATCTGGTTTGTGGTCTCTTTCTCATTTCAAAAAGAAAAGAGCATTTTGTCTTTTTTTCCTCTTCTCTCAAGCAAATCTATACTATAGTATAGTATATAAGTAAACGAAAATGATTTTGGGCATGACACCTTATCTAATTTTGGGTTAGTCTTGCTACTAAGCTTGTCACATCAGATTCATGGCATTAAGAGTCAAACATTTCGGTTCTTGCTAACTAGACACAAATAATATGTTATATTCTTAGTTATGACTATAAATATAAGATTAATTGTATAAATTAAATTTTTATAGACACATGCACTTTCTATCCCTCTATATAAACTTTTATAAAAATCTCTTCAAATATTTATAAATTATTAATTGGTCCATTAAAAATAATTATTTTATATTATATATCATTTCAAATAATATTTTATAAAAAATACGTTATATATTTATAATTACCAAATGATGTGTTGGTACTTTATACCTGTCCGAAGCTGTATGCTAGTTTAAAGGGAACATAAGAAAAAGTTGTTTGCTTGTATATGTAAGCTGAGAAAAGAAAAAAGAAAAGGCAAGTGCGGATTTCGAACCGCTCCACCCGCCAGTTAGCTCCACCCAATGGTGGAGATTGGAGTCACCTCATTTTAGCTACACCCAACGGTTGAGATGTAGCCGAGCTCGATGGGACCAACAAAAAATTGAAATCATCTGAGCCGCACAGATGATGAGTGTGTGTATCTGGCCTTGATCGGAGCCGTTGGGTGGAGAGGTGGAGCGAACTCGGTGGAGGTGGAGCGGTTCCGGGTCCGAAAAGTGCACATTGGGTAGGGCCCGTGGGGTAGTACTACTTACCATCTACAATGGATTAAACAACATTTTCCATTCAGCACCCACTTTATCACTCCACATCATCTACTCTCTCTTCCAACTCATCCATTCAACACTCATTCAACTTTACACCCTACAATGGTTTGTTTAATCCCCCATTCAACACCCTTCCCACTCATCATCCTATACCCCACCACTTAAATTTTATTTTCTATTCTTTAAATAAATGTGAGGGTTTTTGAGTGTTGAAATGGTTATTATTGGGATCCATCATTTCATTAAAATGAGGTTTTTCTTTCTTTTTTTTTTTGTATCCAAATCAAATGAAACTTGCATCTATTTATAGAGAAAAAAATTATGAATTTTGGTGTAATTTTTTTTTTAAATCATTTACTGTAAAACAATTGAGCTCAAATAATTGGGATGAGAAATTAAAATAAGAAATTCCAAGAACCAATGGGTGAATGCCAAGTGTCACAAAAAAAAGGGTCCGCCGCCTGCTCACACGCGCCCTTGTCCCCGCGTGTAATTCACGCGCCAAGTCGGGCCACTCTTTGGCCGCCGCTTGTCCAAGCCAGCTGACACTCTCTGCGTTAGTTAAACGAGTGTTGAATGCATTCAACAAAAATTGTCATTCAACCCCCATTGGAGCCATTCAACACTTCCACCTTTGTTTAATCCCCATTCAACACCCCAATTTATCAACCATTGCACATGGTCGGGATTGTATGCTAGTTTGGAGGGAACATAAGAAAAAGTTTTTTGTGTGTATAAAAGTAAGCTGAGAAAAGAAAAAGAAGGTCTATCGACATTCTAAACCACTGTACTTTGCTTAAGCTGTCGATTAACCCACCCATATTTTTTTTTAGCAGTTTTAACCATGGGCGGATCTATTAAGGACCGAGAGGGGGCGACGGCCTCCACTGAATTTCCAAAAACCTTTTTTTTTTTTTTTTTACATGTATCTGATATTATATAATTTAGTTGGTAGAGTAATTGTTAAATTCTCGCTTGGCAAACTGGCGAAGCTATCACGAAATTTCGTGGATGATGCAGGTTTGAACCCTACACAGGAACCTTGCTACTTTTTCTTTTTTTCATTTATTATTCAGAAACCCACTACAATATTTTTATACTTAAAGCCACTACAATTGTTTTTAATCTCTTAAATTGTTCAATTTAAATAATGGGTTTCAATTTTTTTTTGCAATAGGATAGTATGCTGTAATTTTTCTTTATCACCTTGATGAATATATTAAAATTGAACTGAATTAATTTTTTTTTCATCATATTTTAAGAATAAAATAAAGAAGATCTGATTATATGAATAAATAATGAAGTATAGAATTAAAAAATTACAAAAATATGGAAACTAGCTTCATTTCAAGTAGTAAATTGATTTCATGAAGTGCTTAAGAATTATAGACAATTCACGTACTTAATATGTAAAAAGATCATAATCGCCATGAAAGATATTCCCTACATCTCAAAATGATTTTTCAAAAATTTGAAATCGTTTTAGACATTATTTCAAGGAAGAGGAAGAATTAAATATTTTGGTTTTTCTCGTGCCTTAGAGCTTGGTGCGTGAAGCTTTATATAATATAGAAGATTAGAAGGGCACAAGAGTTTCAAGTAATTGTTATATTAATATTTTTTCAGTTACCATGTAATTATTTATTATATTTAATGTTTTGCATTCATTATGTCAATTTTTATTATACATTGAATGTTATCAAACAAAGTAAAAGTAATCAATTTAAATAATGTCACAATGAAAAAAAAATTGGCCCCTACTGACCACAATTCCTGGATCCGCCACTGGTTTTAACCATCCAACTTCATTTACGTTTTTAATGAACCCAAATGGGCTAACGACATCCAATAATGTTAAAAAAACCTAACAAAACCTAACCTAATCTAACGCTAGTTAACGAGAGTTAACTTGGACATAATTCTCGAAAACCTCAACCTCATCAGTCACCCTGTCCCCCCCCCCCTCCCCTCCCCAATTCATCCTTTCAATCCTCATTTCATCAATCTCTTCTAAAACGAAGTCCGACATCACGAAATTTACACTCCTCTGCAAAAAAATCCATCCCCGCCCAAAGAAAAAGCAGGTGCACATGGGGTGGGCCCCGTGGGATAAGCGATAGTACTACTACTTTTTTTTTTTTTTCATAGAAAGATAGTACTACTACTTAGTGATTCCACAAAGATATTTTTTCCAGCTTTTTTAACTCTACTCTTCAGTCCCTATTCATTTCACTTTCCTTTTGCTTTCGCCGAATTTTCCCTTCAACAATTACAAAAAAAAAAAAAAAACAATAAATTATTTTATCAATTTTCGTAATTTTAAGGCGAATTTTTATTCTTTCTGGTTAATTCAACCAGAAGGAGGACGAATTAGACTGCACTTTTTCAACCCACATTTTGGGATATGCCCTTACTGTATGTAAGTAGCACAACTCTTCTTCAATCTTCAATGTTTCATCTTGTTTTTTGTATGTGATTTTCACATAGATTATTTGAGTAGTGGTGCAAGTAGTAGGAGATACGGATGGCCAACGCCGGTCCCGGTTCCGAACCAGCGGTTCCAGTTCGGCTTTTATGTGAACCTTAAACGGCCCTTGGTTACATTGGTTCCGGTTCCGATTACCACAATCCGGTTTCGGTCCCGCGGTACCTTTTTTTATTATTACTTTTATCATACAATAATGAATAAACATGGGGGCCCATTTGTCATACCCACTAACTTTCCCCTCTCACATACTCCCTCCGTCCCACCTCACTTGAGACCTAAGAGGTGTGCACAATAACTAAGGAAAAAGAATAAAATAAGGAAAATGTATGGTAGAAAATGAAGAGAGAGAATGAGTGGGGTTAATAGTAAGTTGGTTGAATGAATTGTGTGGTGGAAAATGAAGAGAGAGAATGAGTGTGTGGGGTAGATTGAATATAAAATTATAAAAAGATTTCCATTTTAGGAAGTCTCAAGTGAAGTGGGACGGACCAAAATGGAAATAAGGCTCAAGTGAGGTGGGACGGAGGGAGTAATTAAAATGTAGGCCCCACTTGTCATATCCACTAACTTTCCTTCTCACACATTTAAATTGTAGGCCCCACTTGTCATACCCACTAACTTCTTCCCTCTCACAACTTTTCTTACACAAATAGTTTTTTTTAATTCGCGTGCATCACCAAAATGGTGAAACTTGAAATGGGACGGAAGGAGTATAACTAAACGGACAAAAGAAAAAAGAAAAAGCAGGTGCACATGGGATGGGCCCGTGGGGATAAGAGAAACAGTAGCATTACCTCTGTCTCGTTATAAGTTTTTTATTTTTTTTTGATCTGTTTTAATTAAAAGTCTTACTTTACTTTAATATCTAGAATGGATTATGGGATCCACCTGTTATTCTAAAATCAAAATCTTTTTACCCACTTTCTCTCTCATACTTTACTTTTCACACTCATAATATTTACTTTAATATCTGTGCACAAAATCAAACTAAAAACGTTAGTTCGGACAAAAAGAAAAAGCAGGTGCACATGGGGTGGGGCCGGTGGGGATAAGAGATAGTAGTACTACTACTAAAAGTGATTCCACAAAGATATTTTTTTTCCAGGTTTTTTAACTCTACTCTTCATTTCTCCTCTCAGTCCTCTTCCCTCTTCATTTCACTTTCGTTTTGCCTTCGCCGAATTTTCCCTTCAACCATTACAAAAAAGATGAATTATTTTATCAATTTTCGTAATTTTAAGGTGAAATTTTATTCTTTCCTGGTTAAGTCAATCACAAGGATATTTGATCTGTTTTAATCAATTTTCGTAAGTAGCAAATCTTCAATCTTTCATCTTCTTTTTTTTTATCAATCGTTGTTGTTTTTAAGCTTGAATGTAATTTTATTTTCATCAGATTACTCTTCAAGATTTAATTAACATTTTTTTAAAAATTTTCAATTTGGACTTAAGTGTTTATGGCAGCATCATGATTTTCTACCCTTCTTTTACAGGTTATTTGTGATTGACAATGATAAGTACAAATTGCATTTGATCAATCTTCTGTTCTTCTGTTTGGGTAATTTCTGAGGGTGGAAAGGTATGTAGTCTGTTACCAATTATTCTGTCTGATTTTAAATATCCTAAAATGACAGTCCAACTCCAATCCGTCCTTCCCAAAATAACTATCTCTTTTTGCATTTATCAAGAATAAAAATGTAAAATGGCTTTCCTTCTTGTTCTTGATTATTTTGGATAGAGGGAGTAGTATTTTCTTTTGCGTGATTAGATATAATGTTCATGTCCCCCCCTTTCAAATGGTACACTTGCAATTTATTCATATTTTCATATGAAAAAAATAATAAGTTTATTTCCTTTTCTTTGACTTCCCTAATCATTTTCTCTACGTTCTTAAAATATAAAATAATTTTTTAAAAAAAGTACCATAAATAAAATAAAATATGACTAATCTGAATTCTTATTTTATTTTTAAACTACTTAACATTTTAGTATTTAATCTACATAGAAGAGTACGTAAAATAGACTTTGAGTTCCTGTCCAACAAAAATCTTGAAAAATATATTTTTAGTTTTAAATTATATAATGTAAATAAAACAATGAGTATCATTTATTTTCAATTGCTACTTCTTTTTGTACTTTAAAAAATAAACGAAAACTAAGCATTTTTTTTTTTACAAAAAAATATTTTACTAGTTCTATCTAATTACTAGAGTTATTTCTATTTTACTTCAAATTCTCAATCCGCTTCGCTATCAATCACATTGAAAATGGAATACACAAAGAAATGAATAAATTACATAATTTAAACAAAAATAATGCATCTTACTATAAAACTTGAATTATAAATTTATTGATAAATATTTTTTTATTAACAAAATACTAAATAAAATAATTTATTAAAAATATCCAAATTTATTAGACTTTATTATTTCCAAGTATCAAATTAATTATACTGATGAGTCCGCTAATAATAAATTTGTTTATAGTAAAAAAAGAAATATGAAAAAACTTGCCGGTGAGTTCATAACATTAGGTATCTCTAATATTACGTGAAACATTTTAAAAATTATTCTTTTCAGTTAGAAATGAATGAGAGAGATGGATTGCATGTGATTTTATTATTTATTATGAACAACATAAATAAAAAAATATGATTGATATAAGTTAACAGTATGTTAGGATTGAATTACAAAATTTAAAATATTTTTTTAATCAGATTTTTAAAATATATGTTAACTATAGAAAATTATATCATAATCAAGTTAGGTAAGTATTTTGTTTAAGGTATATTGTAGTGGATGAGTAAATTTGTAGTGCATACAATCTCTTATAAAATATTTTAGTAACTTTCAAACTATAAAAGGATATTTATGTACATTTACAAATAAATGTAGTGGATAAGTAAAAAATGTAGTGGCAATAGCCACTCCCTAACAATTTATTTGAAAACGCTAGAAAAGGTACAAGTCACTTACCTCAAACAGTCACGAAATATTTTGCTACAATGTCAATGCTCCAGTCCACCTAAACAGAATAAGGATTTCTATTATTAATAACATCAATTTATTTGCCTAAACCTTTACTTAATAATTACCTAATGTGAGTAACTGGTGCTTATAATCTCACAATTCAAATAGCCTAATACTCCCTCTGTCTCAGAATGATAGTCCCCATATTTTTATGGGTTTTACGAAGGAACTATGAGTAATAATTGAGTCTACTTTTAATTATTCTAATGAAATTTTTGAAATTGTTCTTGATACACCATTATAAATACTATTAATATCAATTTTTAGTTTCACATTAACATAATTATAAGTAGCATTTATAATTGCTCAAAGTTCCCTCGTAGTAACAACGAAAAAAGTGGACTATCTTTCTGGGACGGAGGGAGTAGTACCCAACGTCTCATACTGTAAGTAGTGGCGGATCCAGGAATAATGATCAGTGGGGGCCAAAAAAAAATTGTGTGTCATTATTCAAATATAATGAACTATGAAAAAAGTTAAAGAAAAAAATTAGAGACAAACTTTTTTAAGCAAATTTTCAAAATATCATTTATTTTGAACAAAAAAAGTCATTCAATTTGAGAACAGAGGTAGTATCTTTCATAGCAAATTTTTCATTATTATTACAAATATGTGTCTATATTTACTATAATTTTTAGGCACTTCATGAAATCAATATTTAGTTGATATTAACTATTTTTCAATTTTTTTTGTAAATTTTAGTTATTATTGTGTATAATTTATATAATTATATAATGTATTTAGAACATCCTTAATTTTATTCTTAAAAAAGAATATAATTTAATTTAACCTTAATTTTATTTGTATTTTTTACTAATTATGTTTTAGTTGAAACTCTACACAAGGTTGTTTGTGGGTTTTTTAATAAAATGAATGAGAAAAAAGAAAACATTACACAAGGTGTTTGTGGGTTTCTTAAAAAATTGAATGAGAAAACATGTAACTACCATGGTTCGAACCCTGATAACATGTGCCAAGAAAAGAAAACATGCCTTACCAGCAAGGCAAGATTAATTTACACTTAAAATCATCAATAACTAAGATATATATTCTGTAAATACCAAAAAAAAAAAAAAGTGGGGCCGTCGCCCCCGCCCGTTCCTTCATAGATCCGCCCCTGACTGTAAGGAAATAGGAATCCGGCACTAGACACCAGATACTCCATTAGGCACTAGTACAGTACTTTTACATTAAAAAGATTGATCGCCTTAGATGATGATAGTAGGAAAATTAGATATTAATTAAAGTCCCATATCCAATTAAAATAGGATGCTCCCAGCCACATAAATCAACCCTAATTCGATTAAACCAAGTCCAAACATACCTTGGTCCCTTTAAGGCTATGTTTGACTTCTACGATCGTAAAGTGTTTATAGTTATGTCTGTGACATAACTAGTCGACCTATAAACACAATCATCACGCATAATCAAACTTGTCTTCCTTTCTCACTTATCACTTTTAGATTATTAAGTCAATCGCTTTCCTAGACATGTACCATCCAGCCGAATTAGTTCATGGCTCTAGGTAACACGCTAAAGTAGCAGTCATTGACTTAATACCTTTTAAGTATAGTTGAAAGTCACATAGGGTATCATGCCCGTAAAAATGGCATTTTAGAGACTTCACACAATGAGCAAGAGGGACATGTTGCTCATTTCTCTTGGTCAATGCACACTTGTTACTAAACAAGTGCTACAGTGGTATAACTCCTTTCAAGGAGCGTATGTCAACAATTAACCCACTATACAGATATTTAGTTCGGAGACACTTCTTAATCCACAACTATTAATATCTGACCGTCTTATATTTCCAGACATATGAGAAGTGTCTTGATTTTCATGCGGTCTTTACTTTGACCTTATTTTGATTTTCATCAAGTCGAAATATGTTTACGTAATGTACCTAGCATACTCCTTGGTATCTCAAGTATCATTGTCTCATCTCAGCTTGCTTTCGTGGCTCCTGCTGAGGCGGTTACTTGTGTGAGAGAGTTAACCTTTGTCTAGTGACATACTCTTATATAGTGTAATGTATGTGTCAATATAATAGAACAAATTATTTATACATCTCAAGAATATAAACTTGATATTCATCAGAAACTGTATAAACAAACATAGTTCCATAAACGTAGTTCAGTTTGAAGTAAAACGGAAACTTGTTTTCCTTAAGTACATCTACACCCTTCGAAGACCCATAGCCCTAACATTACTTAGAAAGACATCTCTAGCAAGGGGCTTAGTCATGGAGTCAGCTACCATCACATTAGTAGAAATGTACTCTAATGTTACTTCATTACTTACTATAGTCTCTCGAACGTAGTTGTTCCTTAGACTAATGTGTGTTGGTTCTTCCATGATACTTTGGATCTTTCGTGAAAGCAATGGACGCTTGATTGTCACAATAAACTGTCATGGGGTCAGATGTATGATCGACCACTCCAAGATCCTCCATGAACCTCTTTAACAGAATAGCCTCTTGAATAGCTCTTGTGCATGCAGTGAATTCAGCTTCCATGGTAGAGAGAGATATACTTGTTTGCTTCTTGTTATTCCACGTGATAGCTCCGTTATTAAGCAAGAATAGATAACCTGATGTTGACTTTTGGTTATCATTATCTCCTCCCCAATCAGCATCACTATAACCAACTATCCGTGAGTTGGATCCTTGATAACACAACATGTAGTCGACAGTTCCTTTTAGATAACGTAATATCCTTTTGACTGCTCCCCAATGTGCTTCCAGGATTAGATTGATAACGACTAACCATGCCAATTGCGAAAGCTAAAGCTGGACGAGTGCACATGACTGCATACATTAACTTGCCAATGGAACTGCGATATGGAACTCTAGACATCTTATTCTTTTTTTCCTCAGTCTTTGGGCAATCATCAAGACTCAACTTTTCATTCTTAGCCATAGGAGTGTCAAATAGTTTGCATTGAAGCATACCAAAGTGTTCAAGAACTTGTTTAACGACGTCGAGGAATATTTCATTTTCGATGTCAAAACGACGTCGAGGAATATGTCCACGCTGACTTTTACGTAAGATAGGCTCTTGAGATTCTTCTTCTAATGGAAGTGTGCTACTCGATGATGGATCCCTCCCACAATCGCTAGGAAGGTGAGGAACTTTTTCCTCTATCTCCATTTGATGAGTAGGTATACCCTCTTCGGGTTCTTCCATTTCATAAAGTCTAATCTCCCTATCTAATTCACCCCTACTAGGGAAATCGTTTTCCAGAAATTCCACATTACGGGACTCAATTCCAGTCAAGCTTCCATCCGGTCCTTCATCTATAAAAACATATCCTTTAGAGTGTTCTGAGTATCTAATGAAGATACACTTTTTACCCCTAGGACCTAACTTCCTGTGCTTATCAGAAGTGTTATGTACATAGGTTGCCGATCCCCATGGACGCAGATTTTCTAAAGCTGGTTTTCTACCCTTCCATAATTCGTATGGGGTGGAACTTATTGATTTGGAGGGGACACGGTTAAGAATATATGCGGCAGTCAGTAAAGCATCTCCCCAAAAACTTATAGGTAGATTTGCTTGTGCAATCATAGATCTAGCCATGTCTAGCAGTGTTCTAATCCTCCTCTATGCAACTCCGTTCTGCTGTGGAGTCCTTTCAATACCTTTTTCATCACAACGAGCCTTGAATTGCTCATACAAATACTCACGTCCACGGTCTGTTCTTAAAGCCTTGATGCTTTTATCTAATTAATTCTCGACAAGGCAAGTATATTTTTTTAAACAATCTAATGCATCGGACTTGTGAGAAAGTAAATAGATATGACCAAAGCGTGTGTAGTCATCTATAAATGTGATGAAATATGAGGCTCCATGCCTTGCCTTCACGTTCATTGGCCCACAAATATCAGAGTGGATTAGTTGCAATGGAAAAGTAGCCCTAACTGATTTTCCAAATGGTTTTCTTGTTGCTTTTCCAGCTAGGCAACTTTCACAAGTAGGCAATAACACTTAGTTAAGTGAGCCTAATAGACCCTCTTTTGCCAGCTTGTTCATTCTTTCTTGTCTGATATGCCCTACCTAAGCGAGCATGCCAAACAGATGCATCTACGTTGATGCTACTAGCTAGAAGATGCCATTAAAAAGAAACAACCATCTTCATTAAACAACGTATGTTCAACATCCAAAACAAGAAAACCATCAACTAGATGTCCAGAACCATAAACAACAGAACCATAACAAAAGTCTACAGAAGTTCCATGGAAATTAACAGCAAATCCTAACTTAAGAAGAACACTAACAGACACAAGATTCCGTCGGATGTTCGGAGCGTAGAGAACATCATGTAGTAACAACTTTTGGCCTCCTCGTAGGTCTAATTGGCACGTACCAATTCCTTCTACACCAATTCTTGAGTTGTTACCAACATAAATCCACTTTGTACCTTTTGGCACTCGACGGTATTCTTGGAATGATCCTCGGTCTCTAGTTATGTGGTCCGTGGCTCCTGAGTCTACAGTCCATAAAGGATAAGAGTCAGTAAGCAATGCACAACTAGAAACAAAGGTGAAATTAGAGGTAGGGCATCTTTATACCTTGGCTGGCTTTTTACATTCAAAAGCCAGGTGACCCAGTTTTCCACAATTGTTGCATTCCTTCTTATGATCAGGACAGTCACGTGCAAAATGACATGTATTGCCACAATTGTAACATCTCCTCTCAACTTTGTTCTTCCCTTTGCCATTGTTCGCATTACCTTTGCGATTTCCATACTTTGCCTTCTTCGGCGCCGATCCGCTCCCGTTCCCCTTCTTTTGGTCATCACCTCTTCCACGCTTAGACCCAGAAGCTTTACTTGTACTCGCTTCAGCAGCAAACACTTGAGATGCGGATTTTGAGGCTGAAAGACGCTCATCCTCCAACTCCAAGTGAGACTGCACATCGTTAAAGGTCTTAACATGTTCATTGTGGGTGAGGTTCATCACCATGTGATCCCAGTTACTAGGAAGAGAATGGAGAACAGCTTGAATCTGTTGTTCATCTAAAAGAAAGTGCCCCTCAGACTTTAGCTCCCTTATCATGTTTGACATTGCCCTTAAGTGCTTCCTCATGGAATCATTAGGACGCTTGCTTGCGTTGTCAAACTTATAGAAAAGTTTCTTCAGCTTCGTAGCCGAAGTTCCTCCAAACTTCTCTTTTAGGGCGGCCCACATATCTTTGGCAACTGAATATGTCTCATATTCACACATAAGGTCATCTTGCATACTGCTCAAAAGCGTGATTCGAGCCTTGCTGTTCCGCTTCTTCCAAGCTTCGAACGCAACAAGATTCCTTCTATGTTCACCAGCACTCCTTTCATCAGTCATAACAGGCTCCTCCATGGAACTTGTCAGAGTGTCAAGAACTTCTTGTTCTTCAAGGACATATTGGATCTTGGGGGTGCCACATGTCGTAGTTGTCACCGTCTAATTTATCACCATGATTTAGCTCAGCAATTATGTTCTTAACAGATGTCATGATTAGCAACTACATAGAGACAATAACAAAGAGAACATTATTGACACATGTACGTTTCATTACACTTTCTTTATTACAACAACAAATGATCATTAAATTAATAATCTAACTAAGGATGCAAAACGAAAGATCACTAAGTTCACAATCAGCTTCACATTACCAAAGTCATTTCATCATTTAATCAATCATTTTCATTGTGTAATATCTTATTTTCTCAAGAGAATACTTCTTTATCTCTTTAAGACTCTTGGGAACACAATAGCAAATTTCTTAGATTTTAACGTAAGATTAATGCTCCCACTCAACAAAAACAGATTTATGATTATCATTGTTAATATATACCACGTAATCATTAACAAAGCGTAATAATCAAACTATTTTAAGAAACTTTAAGAAAATCTGGAAAATTAAACGTCTTCAAAAAATTCCAGAAAAATTTCAGAAAATCTTAAACTGAAAAACATGGCTTTTGTAAAAATTTTTTCAGATTTTTTTGACATCGGGAAGACCCCCAAAACAGTCCGTAAGTTGACTGGTCAAACAGTTGACCAAAAAGTCAAAGTCAACGAAATTTTTCAAAAAAAATCCAGAAAAAAATAATAATAAAAAACTTAATTTCTGTATATATTTTTTTCATAATTTTTCGATGTCACTAAGACCTCCAAAAATAATTAACAAGCAGTAATAATTGACTGCGGGACGGAACGAGTAAAAAAAAAATCTGAGAGTTCTAGTCGTCTTCTTTCTTAGTCCACGAAAAGAAGGAAGGGTGGGGATATACATACACACCAATTTGATTAGTACGCCCACGTTAGTTAGTTCACCCACTATTCAAAATTGTAAAATACTCAAATTTGTAATTACACCCACATAATTTCCGATTTTAACCATTTTATATTGAAAAAAAAAAAATTACATTTGTAAGCCACCACTAAGACACCCACCTAAATCCACAACGCATAGAGAAGAAGAAAAGAAGAATGAGGAAGAACAAAAGAGGGAAGTTGTTGCCATAGTCTATATGGTTTTGAAGATGGCTGCAAAAGAGGGGATTAAGTATGCGTTGTTTAGATCGCTTGTGGGTTAAGTGAATTTGGAGAGGGAGTGAGAGAGAAAAGCAACTGTAAAAATGTAACATGAAGATTTCAAATTTTTATTTAATTTAAAAAAAGATGTTGGTTGGGTTTGTTTGACAAACCCATTTGGGTAAATCTGTTTTTCCATATTTGTTGCTTCTCAATTTTGCAAAATAATTTGGGAGATTGAATTGAACGACTCCCTCCACCATGTGGGTGTGCTAACTAATTAAAAGTATAATTATGCTATTAGAAGTTAAATTGTCTTTTACTCAAATTACATATTTGTAATAAAAATATAGTGGGCGTACTAATCAAAATGATGGGTGTGTATATCCTCACCCAAGAAGAAATTCCTTTTTTTTTTCCTTTCTTTTTTTTACTCACTATGTACAGTATTTAATGCACTACGTACAACAAAAAGTATACTATACAACAGTACAACACAACACAGCCATCTTCGACAGTTAAAGATAGAAAACCCTAGAATTTTGAAAAATCATAACTTTTTCATCTTTAATCCAAAAATCAAGAAACAAAATTCTGTAGAAAGCTCTTTTAATCCTCTTTCAAACCATATCAATAATTCATACTAATTCTTAAAGCATGAAAAACGAAAATTAAATCCTTTTAACATGATATGGAAAAAACAAAACTTCAATCATGGCTTTCACAAAAACATTCGAGATCAAATCCAACTTAGGCTCTGATACCAATGTAAACTTGAGTAGGAATTAAATCACTTACTTGATCAATTCTTGTGCGGAAGCGTGAATCTTTACCGTGGATTTGATCACCGAAGAGGAACTTGGTACAATACTTGGCAACGTAGGCCGGGAGCGAAATCACAATCGGAAATCACCCACTAGTTCACAACACTTGTTTGCGTTGTTGATCAGCCATGGATAGGGAGAGAGAGCAGAAAAAACGAAGGAGGAAGGGACTCCAGTTAATTGCCATTGTTTTAAAAAACTGACATTTCAAAAATCATGAAGCTCAAGAAAGGAGGAACATAGTTGGGTTATTTTTGAGTAGTGCTAATTTTTGAATTTCATATTTTTTTTCTTTTTTGTGTGCAGGATAAAGTTGTTGTTTTTTCCTCAGCTGCTGCGATTGAAGTCTAATCTGTAATTGAAGAGCTTTGATCCGTTAATTAGCAAAAGAAGGTTGGTGAGTCGGTAAATGCTTTACTATTTCTTTCCCCTCTGAAGAAGATCATCTTCTTTGTTATTGTTTCAGCTAATAACTGATGAGTGTATGTGCTTCATAATCTATGTTCAGAAAAGGAGGAAGAAGAACGAGATGGCTGGGGATGCTGCAAATGTTATTTTGGGGGCAATTTTTGAAAAAGCGATAACGCCAGTTGTGGATGCCATTGGTCGTCACCTTGGTTATATATTCTGCTACAAGAACAATATCGAGAATTTGGGAAAAATAGCTGCTCAACTGGAAAAATCCAGAAGTGATGCTGACAACTTTTTCAAAGGACAAAAATGGAACAATGAAGAAATAGCGCAGTCTAATAAATGGGTGTCTCAATCTAAAGGGCCGATACGTGCAGAGCAGGAAATCTTCAAAGTTAGCTGTAGAGATCCAGGCACTAAAGAACAAAGCCCCAAAAGGAATTACTACAAACACTATTCTTCCAGCGGGACGGATACCTGGAGCGTTGGCTAATGAAGCTTCTAAGGGATACAAAACCAGGATGCAAACAATGGATGAAGTCATGAAGGCTTTAGAAGATCATGCCAGTGTTATCGATGGAAAGTTCTGAACAAAACAAACTATTTGTCTATGTCTCGGATTGATTGCCACTGTTTCAGAAGTTCTGCTTAGTACTTGTATAAAATAGAGCTAATATTATTTAATTTATGACACAACATTTCTTAGAACTTACAACTTAAATGCACCAAACTGACATTTCAAAAATCATGAAGCTCAAGAAAGGAGGAACATAGTTGGGTTATTTTTGAGTAGTGCTAATTTTTGAATTTCATATTTTTTTTCTTTTTTGTGTGCAGGATAAAGTTGTTGTTTTTCCTCAGCTGCTGCGATTGAAGTCTAATCTGTAATTGAAGAGCTTTGATCCGTTAATTAGCAAAAGAAGGTTGGTGAGTCGGTAAATGCTTTACTATTTCTTTCCCCTCTGAAGAAGATCATCTTCTTTGTTATTGTTTCAGCTAATAACTGATGAGTGTATGTGCTTCATAATCTATGTTCAGAAAAGGAGGAAGAAGAACGAGATGGCTGGGGATGCTGCAAATGTTATTTTGGGTGCAATTTTTGAAAAAGCGATAACGCCAGTTGTGGATGCCATTGGTCGTCACGTTGGTTATTTATTCTGCTACAAGAGCAATGTCGAGAATTTGGGAAAAATAGCTGCTCAACTGGAAAAATCCAGAAATGATGCTGACAACTTTTTTAAAAGACAAAAATGGAACAATGAAGAAATAGCGCAGTCTAGTATTGGGTGGCTAGAGGAAGTAAAAAAGGTGATCAATGATGCAAAGGAAGTTGAGGAAGCCACTGCTAAAAGAAATGGGTGTCTCAATTTAAAGGGCCGATACATGCAGAGCAGAAAATCTTCAAAGTTAGCTGTGGAGATGCAGGCACTAAAGAACAAAGCCCCAAAAGGAATTACTACAAACACTATTCTTCCGGCGGGACGGATACCTGGAGCGTTGGCTAATGAAGCTTCTATGGGGTACAAGACCAGAATGCAAACAATGGATGAAGTCATGAAGGCTTTAGAAGATCATGCCATCAGCGTTATCGGCATATGTGGCTTAGGCGGCGTTGGGAAAACAACAATGGTTCACGAAGTTCGAGAAAGGGTAAGGATTCAAAATCTATTTGATGAGTTTGCAATGACCGCTGTCTCTCAAAATGAAGACATGTTCAAGATTCAAGGTGACCTAGCTGAGATGTTGGGTTTGAACGCTATTAAGGAGGAGAAAAATGTTATTGCTAGAGCTGACCAGCTTCGTAAAAGACTTACTAGTGGCAACAAAGTCCTTATAATACTTGATGATGTTTGGAGCGACATCAATTTGAAGGACGTCGGAATTCCATTAGGGAGTGAACACTCGAATTGTAAAGTTGTAATAACTTCAAGACAGGAAGGTGTATGCACAGACATACAAAAGAATATAAAAGTACAAGTTTTAGCCAAAGAAGAAGCAAGGGCTCTGTTCCGGAAGACAGCAGGTGAACTCGTGGAGAAGAATAATCTCGGAGAGATTGCAGATGAGGTTGCGGACGAGTGTGGAGGTCTACCCATTGCTCTCTTAACTCTTTCTAGAGCACTATCAAATAAAGACAGAAAAACCTGGGAGGATGCTCGTGCAAAACTAAGGGAAGGAAACTTCACGGGCATTCACGGAATGGAAAAACATGTGTATCAGAGCATAAAATTGAGTTATGACTTCTTAGCAAAGGAGAAGCTAGAAGAAGCCCAGTCATTACTTCTGCTTTGCTGTCAACATCAAGAAGATGCTAAGATTAATCTTGAAAAGTTGGCGCGATATTGCATGGCCCTAGATTTATTTAAAGGTGCTACTGGAGTTGTGCGAGCAAGAAACAGAGTTTACTCGTTAGTTGAACACCTTAAGAGTTGCTTCTTACTGCAGGCCATTGATGCTGATGATGAGGATGGAGACTGGAGCAAAAAGACGGTTAAAGTGCATGATGTTGTTAGAGATGTATGTCTTTCCATTATCTCGACAGTGAAGGAAGAAAGAGACAGAGTATACATGCACATTTGGAATAAAGAAGATGATGCCGGTATATGCAGTACTGACCTTGATTATCAAAAGCTCAAGCTTCTAATGGAGGTGCCTCTACATCGTAAGGACATATCTGGTATTAAAAGCGTTCTTGAGCTGACGCAAGAACTGAGAGTTCTTGAAAGTGCTCCATACTTCTCGAATCAAATAGAACAAAATGATGATCCTTCTTTGGCACCTCAATTCTTGACAAACCTGCGGATGTTGTCTCTTGAACATATATTCGTTAGTCCATGCGTGATGTCAGAATTCATAAGGCTAACGGAATTGGAAATTCTGAGTTTTACGGGTTCTGTTATTGTGTCCTTCCCTCATCAAATAGGGCAACTTAGCAAGCTAAAGTTGCTGGACTTGAGATGTATGTACGATGATAGGAAGCCACCGATTCCGATCCCAAGCAGTATCTTGACAAAATTGACTAAGTTAGAAGTTTTATTCATGGGAAACCACTACTTTACAAAAGCACCCTATTACGGAGGTGAACATGATGTGGACATAGATAGCTGCCCCGCGCGCATTGAAGAGTTAGATTCATTGACTAATCTGACTACTTTACAGGTTGACTTAGTGGACCCTATGCAACTGCTAGATTTGAAAAACTTGCGCTTCGAGAAGCTGGAAGGATTTTCTTTCGGTTCTGCAGGGAAATCGTCGTCCTTTAATTATAGAAGATACGACTATCCATTACAAATGAAAAACATCTGTCTAAAAAAAGTTGGAATGGAGTGGGTTTTAGAAGACAAAATTCAGTCCATTGTAAGGAGTACGGTGGATCTTTCTTTAGATGATATTGAGGATTTGACTGATACTTCGATTTTCAAGGAGTTTTCGAACCTAAGGAAACTTGTTTTGAGAAAATGTCATAAGCTTGAATATATTATTCATGATGGTAGTAGTGCTGCCTTCATGAACCTGGAGAAATTGAGCATCCATGAAATGACGAATGTGAGGGAGCTATGTCGTAATGGGCACCTTCCAGCTGGATTACTTCACAAACTACGGCGGCTGTATATAAGAAGCCTACCTGAAGTGAGACTCCTGTGGGTGGATCACACTGACCCTTTGCGTTTGGTCAACCTTAAAGTGGTTGAAATTAGAGGGTGTGGGGCATTAAAATGTATCTTTCCGCACTCTGCAGCTAAATGCCTATCACAACTCCAATCACTAACTGTGAGCGAATGTGATATGTTGGAGGGAATTATTTCCAAGAGCAGGGATGGAAACTCTGCAGTAATAGGAGGAGAAATAGCTGAAGAGCCGAATGATTTACCAATCCATTTCCCCAAGCTTACACATGTTACCATTACAAGAGCACCAAATCTTCGAGGCTTTTATAACCTTGATGATGGCAGGGGACAATCTCTTTTTAACCGATTGGTACGTTTCTCCTTTCTATCCAAAGTGTTGTATGCTTTGCCCATAATATATACTTCATTTGTTTAATAATAAATTGCGCTCTTGACAGTGTCAATGTTTTTCATGAATGCATTTTATATATATACAAAAAACTTCACCACACTAAAATTGCAATAGAACTCTTTCCTTATTTAAAAATGTGACATTTGTTTAAAGGGAACATAAGAAAGAAAAAATGCGACATTTATTATATGATGTGGGTGTATATAGTAAAATTATTTTTCAATTTTGATCCTGCAGTTAAGGAATTGGGTTTACTAATTGGTCCTTAATTTTGATTGCAGAATAAAAATACTTTTCAACTTTGAACGTTCTTAGCAATTTCAGTTGAAACAATGACTTTGTACAGAATCATTAACTAAAATGTCATATCTTCGCATAAAATAGATTCTACCAACATAATAAATTTGTTGTATTTTGTAAATGGTACAAAATCACAGTTTCAAATATCAGATATATTTATTCACGAATTTGTGAAAGCCCTAATAGGACTTGCTTTGCAGGTTATGTTACCTTGCATAGAGAAGCTAGAAGTCGATAAAAATGATTTAGTAAAAGCAGTGTTTGACTTTGAGGGGTTGGAAGCTATGACTATAGGAGAAGATTCACGTTCGGTTCTGTGTAAGCTGCAAGAGATTGAACTGCGGAGGCTACCAATGCTAGAGCATTTATTTAGGAAGGTTCCCAAATACGTCCTTATATTCCAAAACCTTGCAAGACTGGAAGTGGAATATTGCGGAGGCCTGGATTACCTAATCCCATCTTCTATAGCTCACATGCTTGTCAATCTACAATCATTGTGTGTTAGGTGGTGTAAGGGTATGAAACAAGTTATCTTTAAAATGAATGAGGAGGAGGAGGAGGAGGACTGTGGGGGGCTGAAGAAGAAAATTGTGTTCCCTTCCTTAAGAAACTTAACACTTCGTTATTTGGAGAACCTCTCATCGTTCTGTTCCAGTGACCAGCTGGTGCTTGAGTTCCCTTCACTTACGATGTTGACCATCAATTGTTGCCCTGAATTAAAGACTTTTTGTTTCCAAGAAACAAGGAGTGATCTAGCAGCTCTGTTTCCGAAGCTGAAAAAAGTATATATTGACGACACCCCTAAGTTTCCAGGGTTCGACAACATCGATAGATATGAAGGCTACCAAAAATCGGTATCTTTCTCCCTCCAAATGTCCTCTTCTATATTTTCTCAATTATGATACTATTTTTATACTTTCATCAGGATAATTAAAATAACCTAAATTAGTGGACAACGTTTACTCAAATTAACAACTCAAAAAGTGACTGTCTTTCGGATGGAGGGGGTATAGTAAAGAATGTGTATTTTCTTTATCATGAATGATACTCTCTCGGTCCGGAAGATAGTCCCAATTTGGGATAATATTATTTCTTTTTTATTTTTGGTCAAAGTATTTTTTAAGACTAATTAAAATCAAAATAACAATTTCTATTGTTTATCTATGCTGGTTTTTCTGGTAATAATGGAATCATCTTTCTATAGGGCCTTTTTCTTATACTTACTTTTTCAAAGTGAAAGTATAAGTATGTATGAATTCCGCTAACATTATTGACCTGGCAGGTTAACTTGGAAGTTCGTGCAAGGTACCAACTGGAAAAGATGGTGGAAGAGGGAGGTGATAATCTTGTGAGAGTTGCTGCATCTAGTTCGTTAAATCTTGTACAAAATTTGAAAGAGATGATAATCATTGAAAAATGTGAAGCAATAAAATCAGTGCTGGACTTCGAGGGTTTTGATGTGACCAGAGATGATGCCCATGCTGTATTCAATAAGCTGGAAAGAATAAGGCTGTTTGGGTTATCAAACCTGGAGCATATATGTAGGCTGATTCCAAAAGAAATTAATGGCTTTCAAAACCTTAGCAAACTATTTGTCGATGGTTGTGACAGCTTGAGTTATTTATTCACCTCCACCATGGCTCACATGCTTCTCAATCTGAAATCCTTGTTCGTTCAGGACTGTAAGTCTATGAAAGAAGTTGTTAAGATGAATGATGATTGTGGAGAGAACAAAATTGTATTCCGTTCCTTACAAACTTTGAATTTTGTGTCTTTGGAGAAGCTCTCATCGTTCTGCTCCAGTGAGCTGCAGGAGTTTGACTTCCCGTCACTGGTGCAAGTTCTTATTCGTAAATGCCCTGCAATGACGACTTTCTGTTGCGGATGTCTGACTGCCGAAAAACTTCGGGGAGTTTACTTAAATGATGAGTTTATTCGTAAAGTTTTTGGAAGGGTGATGTTAATGAGACTATACGTCACTCTAGTGAAAGGTATGTCACGTTCCTACGTATAGGAAGTACTGATAAAATGATTGTTATATACTCTCCCTCTGTCCCGGAAAGATAGTCTCACTTTGTTTGCTGTTACTACAAAGGAACTTTGAGCAATAATTATGGCTATTTTTCATTATCCTAATGAAAATTTCAAAATTGTAATTGATACACCACTACAAATACTATCAATACCAATTATTAGATTCTCATTAAGATAAAGAAAAGTAGGCTTAATTAATGCTCAAAGTTCCTTCGTAGTAACAACAGAAAAAATGGGACTATCATTCTGGGACAGAGGGAGTATCATTTAAATTACTTGTGAACACGATGCTCTTATTCAAAAATAGGGCCAAGCGGATGAAGAGAAATCTAAATGAAGATGGTGTTAATGATGTTGACGAGAATGACGACGATGATGATGAGGCCAGGAAGGAAGATGCTGATGATGTTGGAGATGAGCCTCATTCAAAGAATGATGTTCATGAGACCGCACAACACTTGAATTCAAGGTATCTGATGTTTTTACTGCATGGGACAAAAATGGTCATATGTTGTTTGTATGATTCAATCCATTTTAACCCTCTCTTTCAGCTGTGTATATATAGTTCTGATCAGTTCTTATGTTTATTGCTTGGGTTCATTTTTCCGTGCTTCTTGAAAACAAATGGCAATCAAAATAGTGATCTGAACAAATATGAGATTGATGATTCTGCTGCTGCTGTTGATAAAAATGCTCAGGCTGACAAGGTCTCTCTCTCTCTCTCTCTCTCTCTCTCTCTCCCCCTCCCCCTCCCTCCCTCTCTCTCCCCTTCCCTCCCTATTTCTCTCTCCGTCTCTCACTATGTATGTACACAAAAAATCAGGAGTGGCAGAGTTTTGGTTCTCTATCGCTTTTGAGTAAAAATGAAACAAGGAATTCTTTATCAGGTTTCTGGAATTAATTGCTTAAGGTACTATTAAGTGATTTCTAGCATGAGAGTAGAACTTATTTTACTTTAGCTACTTTAAACAATGATCCTACGAATGAAATTTGTTTTGCTGTTATCATTGTTGTGTACATTCAAGTAATATCTTAATGTGGGTATTTGGTACATCTATGCTACAACTGAAATTGTTCTTCTATAGAATTAATCTTTTCATTCTTCTAGAGATTCAATCTTTTTACATCTTGACATTATGGTGATCGAATGGAGAAGGGTCGGAAGCCTTGCGCTCTTCCGTATCTCCATATACATAAACTCACATTTGATAGTCCGCAGCTGTGACGAATGCTACAAGAAACCAACTGTTTACCGACGGACCGTATTCCGTTGGTATTTCTGGTGGAATCTAACAGAGTCAACAGACATCCGTCAGAAATTTAACGACATTTTTCGATAGTATTTAACAATGTTTTATGTATTTGATCATTGGCAGGAAAAGTATGAGGTGGTTTCAGAAGGGAACGTCGAGCCAGGGAGCTCCGGTGTGAGTGATGCGTTGCTCGACCTGCCATCGGCCCATACTAGTCGTTCTTCTGGACAAGTTGACGTAGCGAAGGATGAAATAATTGAAAATTTAAATCGACGGCTTGAAGCTCAACAAATGGAGATGCAGGAGCAGAAGCATGAGATGATGGAGATGAGGCATCAGCTTTCACAAGTCCTCGCTCTCTTACAGCAACAGACTGGGAATACTTCTGACACTGATGGCCATAGTGGTACTTACATTTGAGAATTATATTAAGTGTAATATTGGACTTGAATGCCTAATATTTTTGAATTTATAGTCATTTGAATATATTTTAATTGTAAACATGATATTGATCTATGATAGCAACTTAAGTTCCCTCGCTAATATGCTGTAAGAGAGATACTTTGTACTCACTCCGTCCCATACTTTTGGTTACCAAAATTGAATGCGCGGGAATTAATGAAAAATAAATATAATATTTGTTTGGGGTGAAAAATCTCACAACACTATATCTACATCCTGGATATAACGACTTGAGTCTACATCCTGAGTTGACATCCTGAAGTTACATCTTACATCTTGACTCTACATGTTGACTCAACATGTTGACATGTTGACTTTACATCCTGAACCTTCAACTTGGCCTAACGTCTTGATCATGCAACTTGGCTAATTACGTCCTGCATGTCTGTTATCGATCCTATTTTTTAGGAACCTCTACCGAATCATGGAGGACTCATGGACTAAGTCAAACACATGTGAATAAATTATCCAGCACATGACTAATTTGAAGACACAAAGACCCAATCAAAGGGTGACTCTCAGCAACGACATTGGATAGACTTGCAACAAACTTCCCGAGATCTTAGGCCATGAAGATTAGTTTACGCCAATTCTTCTTAGTTTAAATAGCTAACACAATTTATGTAACGCACACAACATACTCACGTCTCATACTCTCTTTCTCTTTGTATTTTCCACTCATTCATTGTACCTCCACACAAGCTTAATAAAATTCCATCATTCGAGGTTTTATGCCGGCGAACAAGTTGTTCAAGGGCTTTCCTCGTTAAATCCTTTGTTCATACATCTTGAATTTCAAAGTTCTTTATTCCATTGTACCCTACTCCTTTATATTTATCCAATTGTCGAAAATTGGCCAAAACAATTTGGCGCCGTCCGTGGGAACTTTGGTCTTTTAGATTGTTAAGAGATTCAAGATGAGAAATCCAACAACCGATCAGATTACATCTGGAATTTCAGTTGCAAGTGGGGGCAGATCAGCAATTGGGGCACCTGAAATCCCTTTGGATATCGCCTCCAACTTGACTGCAATACTGCGTGAAGTGAGGAACTAGGTCCAAGTCCAGAATGATACCTCTACCATGCTAATGAATCAAGTGGCCAGGTTGCAGCATGAAGTGACTTCTCTTCGGGGTGGAACGCCGGCGGGACAGCAGCCCAGCTTCCCTAGCATCTTTCAGTCTGTTGTCCCAAATGCGCCTTCCAACCTGTACTCTCCATATCAACCTAGAAGGCTTGCATTTGAAGGTGACGTTGCTGGATCATCTGGATATGGTGGGGTTATGCCAACTGCCAGCCTGACCAATAGCACGATTGTCAATCCTGAAACGGTTACTCCAACTTCAACAACATTTGTGACTCCTACATCGGTGGCAGCAGGGAGTCTTAACCCTTAATTTGATTTCAATTATCTTAATAATTATCTATTTGCTGCTGCTAACAATGATGCAGGTAGCCTACTTAGCAGACAAATGCAGGAGCTAAAAGAACTAGTTATGAGTGTGTCAGGGATGACTATGCCACACAACCAGGCCTCTCTAACATGTTACAATGGGTCCCCCTTCACTCCAGCCATAGCCAACGTGGTCATACCAAAGAAGTTCAGTCCACCCCACATGAAGCAGTATGATGGGACAACTGATCCAGCGGAGCATGTTGCATTATATCAGGAGAAGATGGATGTAGTTCATATTCCACCCCAGTACAAGGAAGCTTGCTTTTGCAGGGGTTTTGGTTCAACTCTTACAGGGGCAGCTTTGAGATGGCTAATCAACCAGCCTTTGGGTTCTATCGGATCATATGCTCAACTTATCAACATGTTTATTAATCAATTTTCATGCAGCAGGGTGTTTGAGAAGCTGACAAGTGATCTTTACAGCGTGGTCCAGCAACCTGATGAACTTCTCAAAGATTACTTGAGCAGGTTCAATAGGGAAGCAGTAGATATCCCCAACTTGGACACTTCTACAACAATTGATGCCTTCAGGATGGGACTTAAGAAGGACTCGCCATATTATGATGACTTAGTCATGACACCATGCAAGAGGCTGGATGAAATCAGAACCAGAGCATCTAGATTCATCAGGTTGGAAGAAGATAGGCTCATACAGGATTATTAATCAATAGGTTGGAAAGGGGGCATGCTGGATGTCAACTATAGATGGTACCAGAATTCTAGAAGTTAGAATGCAGCGCATCTCAAGCTGTACTTCATGTAAGTTATAGCTTGTCAACTTAATTCAGAAAATCAGGTATGCATTTATATTGCTTTATTTCAATTATGTTGTTTCAATTTGATTTATCTTCATCAAACATCGACTGACTCAAGCATCGGAGGGGTGTTAGCCAAGCTAACACCCAACCCTAACATGTTTCTGCTTTGCGAGGAAACTCGAAGTCTTTATTTAGGTCAAGATGTTTTCATGTTGATCCAAGTTTTCCAGATGTTACATGTTGATCAGAGATGTTACATGCTGATCCAAGTATTCAAAGATGTTTACATGAGTCAGAATTCATGTCCAACAGGCAAAATCAAAGTACAATTCCATCCAAGGTAAAGGTTTTACACCTTTCAAAGGTTTAAAGGTTTTACACTTTTCAAAGGTTTAAAGGTTTTACACCTTTCTTATGTGTTTAAGGTTTCTACACCTTCGCACGTGCGCATGATTTTCATGTTTTAGTTAAGTTGTAGGTAGGCCAATATGTCTTGTACATATTGATTACCTTCTTGCACTTAATTAAAATTATGAACTCAAGTTGAAATCACTGGTTGTATCATTTACATGTTACCAAACGTACACAGGATATAAAGATAAACATCTTTTCATTTTTCATCATGATTCCCAACTTGTAACATCAACGTGTTACCAACCATTCCTTACATCGCTACTATCCAATTGTTCCAAAATTATTCTAAGTTGTAACGTCAACATGTTACCCTTAGAATCCTAACCGTACGACCAATCTATTATCAAAATACCAAAAAGGATCAAACACACTGATCCTAAAATGGGAAACATTCATAAGTTTTAACCATACTATCACAAGACATGGCAAGAACAACATTACAACCTAACATGTCCAAATAGACATGTTGCAAACAAATAAAAAATTGTCTTTAAGACAATCACCAAAAATATGCTATTCTTCGTATTTCTCTTTGTTTTTTGCAGGATCAATTGCATCTTGGAGCTTACATCACCTATATCAACTGCCTCATAAATGGTAGTGGACATCAACTGTTATGGAAATTTCTTGAATTTTTATGTTTACTCAATTCAAAAAATTTGGGGGCAATTGTTTGGGGTGAAAAATCTCACAGCACTATATCTACATCCTGGAAATAAAGACTTGAGTCTACATCCTGAGTTGACATCCTAAAGTTACATCTTACATCTTGACTCTACATGTTGACTCAACATGTTTACATGTTGACTTTACATCCTGAACCTTCAACTTGGCCTAACGTCTTGATCATGCAACTTGGCTAATTACGTTCTGCATGTCTGTTATCGATCCTATTTTTTAGGAACCTCTACCGAATCATGGAGGACTCATGGACTAAGTCAAACACATGTGAATAAATTATCCAGCACATGACTAATTTGAAGACACAAAGACCCAATCAAAGGGTGACTCTCAGCAACGGCATTGGATAGACTTGCAACAAACTTCCCGAGATCTTAGGCCATGAGGATTAGTTTACGCCAATTCTTCTTAGTTTAAATAGCTAACACAATTTATGTAACGCACACAACACACTCACGTCTCATACTCTCTCTCTTTGTATTTTCCACTCATTCATCGTACCTCCACACAAGCTTAATAAAATTCCATCATTCGAAGTTTTATGCCGGTGAACATGTTGTTCAAGGGCTTTCATCGTTAAATCCTTTGTTCATACATCTTGAATTTCAAAGTTCTTTATTCCATTGTACCCTACTCCTTTATATTTGTCCAATTGTCGAAAATTGGACAAAACAATATTGATAGTGAAGTAGATGTTGTGAGTATGAAAAGTAAAGTAAGAGAGAGAATGTGGGGTAGGGAATCGTAAGTTGGTTGGTGTTGTGACTCTAAAAGTAAAGTAAAAGAGAGAATGTGTGGGGAGAATAGTAAAGATTCCTTGCTATTTTGGGTAGTAACCATTAGTATGGGACGCCAAAAATAGAAATAACTAACCAAAAGTTTGGGACGGAGGAAGTAATATATTTTAAAATTCAATGTGTAGTAATATGATTTTGAGTGATGAAAATTTAGTTGAAATTTCGGGTTGCTTAAGATGGGCAAAGAATCAACTACATTGTTCCCTCAGCATCTGGAGAACAGTATGTTTCCTTCATTGACTCGATCTCCAGTACAACACTTCGATGCAAAGTACGTAAGCCATTTTCAGATTTTATTTCATATTTATGGATTGAAATCAAATGAACCTGATGAGCGATTATGTTTATTGTTTGAATTGAGTTTCCTGCGCTTTGTGAAAACAAATGACAATCAAAGTAAGATCTGAAAGAAGATGGCATTGATGATTCAGCTATTATCGAGGATGCTGATAATGATGAAGATGCTCAGTGCGACAATGAGGTCTCTCTCTCTCCCTCCCTCCCTCTTTCCCCTGTATGTATGTATGTATGTATGTAAGTATGTATGTATGTATGTATGTATGTATGTATGTATCTTAAGGACAATGTTCAAAACTTAGCTCATTCATCAATCTCTGATTTGGGAAGAGTTTAATTTATCCCCTTTTATCATTGTCAGAACAGGCAGCTCCTTCCAGTGATTCTATAATGCAAAAAACAGCTGACAAAATCTTGTCTCGTTTGACTTTATCGAGTTCTCATGATAATTGGAAAGGAAACAGAGTTGTGATACAAGGTGTCTACGTTTAAGTCGAGATGATGAGGAGAAATACTGTGAAAATCCCAACTCTCTCTCTCTCTCTCGGGTCTTCTTTTTTATTTTTAAGAAGACATGGAATCAGCCATATCTTCCCTCCAAATTTCTTGGTCAACATACTTCATGTGCTATGTCTGAGGAGCAGCTGACATGTATAAAGGATTGTATAGATGACTTGGTTGCTAGTGGCTTAGAAATGGGTTGGCTCGAGAGAGGCTACCAAAGAGCAAGCTTAGTAATGAAAAAATGGAAGAAGGTTTTAGCAATGGGTTGGCTCGAGAGTTGGCTAGGATGGAGAGAAACAAGGAAGAACCTGAGGCAGTCGTAGTGCAAGACTGTATGTGCGTGCGAGTGTTCATATTCGTGTGTATTTTGTTTTTTGTTTTTTTTTATGAGTAATAATTTCATCACCTATACACATATATATATATATAGGGTTTTGTTAGGATACCCTCTTCAAGGGTATCTTAACATGTGGCCCTACTTTTTATGACTAAAAGACCCCTCATTTTCAATATTAATCAAACACAAAAAGGGGCACAAGGGTAATTCCAAACATTAATCAATATCCATCATTCAATCCCACTCTCCCCATTGTCAACTTCCCAGACACTCCTCCCACAAATGGCCACTGCCATCACCGGTGTTGCCTCCAAAAATCTTCCACTCGCGATTAGGTCGTTAATGATCTGTATATGAAGCCAAAAAAACAAAGTATAATTTTCTAAATTCTTAAGCAATCCCCTTTCCCTCCTTTCTATAAATTTGTACAGAGAAAAACACGAGTGTTTCAATATTAGCAAATTTTCTCATGCTCAGCCCAAAATTAAAGTGGGAGTAATACATGAGTAGTTAAGTGAAGATTTTAGTTCAAATTGCAATACTAATACCCTTATTGCTTCTGGTGTCAAGAACAATGGGCCCACCCAAAATTAACCTCAGTCCAATGTGCATCACCACCTCCATTGGATATGTCGATTTTTTGTAGGCACGTGAGAAAGATTGCAATTTTAATGATGGTGGAAGGGATGAATTCTTCATTTTACTAGGCAGGAGCATGGCATTATTCATTTTTTTGGGACGCAACACCGGCAATGGCAGCGGCCAGTCTCCGGACACTGGCAAATTGACATTGGGGAAAGTGAGAATGAATTAAGGAGAATAATTATTGTTGAAATCGGTTTTACAATTTTACCCCCATTTTATTTTTTATTAATGTTGAGAGTTGGGGATTTTTTAGTAGGGCCACATGTTAACATACCCCGGGGTATCCTAACAAAACCCATATATATATATATATATATATATATATATGATATTTATTACTGTTTAATGTATTTGATGATTCACAGGAGTGGGATGATGGAATATCCCGAGATGCAGCATCAACTTTCACAAGTCATCGCTCTTTTACAGCAATACTCCTACAAGGCGGAAGAATTACACGGCTCATTCAGCCCACGTTTTGGGAAATTCCCTTACTGTAAGCACTTACAAAATTACATTAATGTTACTCTTCTTTAATCTTCAATTTTTCATTTTTTAAAATTTTAAAATTACTACACTTTTTTATTTTATCCTTGCGGTATGTTTTTTTTTGATTGCCACATAGATTATTTGAGTACAAAAAGGCAGTGGTGTAAGTAGTAGGAGGGGCATTTGGGTTAATGCACACTAGGTGTTTGTAACTTTGCCCTTACCACAAATATGTAAGAGGCGATAGGATCTCAGAATTGGTGTCTCAAAAAATCTTCTAAACCACCAAAATTGTGTTCCGAACACTCAGATGTGCTTAACCAAGAACCAGATTTGTCACACACTCACACTAGACAACTTTGCTTCCTCAAGCAAACGAACTTGTGCTAAGACCGAGCACCCCATATATGCCTCTAGATAGCCTATTTAAAGCACCTTATTGCCCCACTGAGCAATCAACACTGACATTTATAAGGGAAACCTTTCATCTGCAAAATCATTTTTTTAAAAAAAAGAATTAAAAAATTGTTAGCCTAACGTAGAAAAGAACTGAATTTTCATGAGACTGATTCAAATATTTGTTACCAATTTCATTAAAATTGAAAAATGTTTGATATCAATTTCATTAAATATTAACAGTAGATAATGATTTAAGTTAATTTAATTGCGTACTTTTTGTTAAGATAATCAAATTGATCAAGTTTAAATTATGAGTTGTACCAAAAAACAAAATTAGTGCAATGAAAACAAATAAGTTTTCTTTAAAACTAATGTTGTCGGATAACTGTCGTCCCATTTATTAGTGAGCTGGAGTGCAACCATCTTATCCATCAGTTTTGGACGGATCTTTCTCCTATATACCATCTTTGGTATGCTCATGGAAGAAACTGAGACACTACCTACCTCTGGTAATAAACGATTCAGCTCATATCCAAGGCCGACCCGTCAAGTATGTACTTTCAAGACCTGCGTTTACCGAGCAACTGGCTACCTTCTGTTTCACAATAAAAGTCGCATATTTGACTTTTTGATCAACTTGACTTAATTTTGACCACAAAATTAATCATATTTAACTATTCTCATGAAATTTTGAAAATTTGTTAATGGCAGCAAATTTATTAGGGAATCATTAACAATTTTCAGAATTTCATCTAGATTATTAAATTATTGTTAAATTTTGGTCAAACATCAACTTAATTAAACAAAAAGTGTGACATTTATTTAACCTTTAAGGATTCCACAGAGAATTTCTTCAACTGTTTCTACATGAGTCTCTTCCCTCTTCATTTCATTTTATTTTTTACTTCATTTTTTTTTCTTTCAACAATAACAAGAATGCCCAATAATTTTATCGATTTTCAAGGTGATTGTTTCAACCCACATTTGAGGATTTGCCCGTAGTGTAAGTAGACCATATATTAATGTTACTCTTCTTCAATCTACAGTTTTCCATTACTCCCTCCGTCCTAAAATGATCTTCTCATAGGCCATTTCTCGTTGTCCCAAAAAGTTCTTCACATTTCTACAAGTTAAGCTTAAAAGTGCCTAAACAAAGCATGGCTAGTGAAGCAAGTGTTCATATTTTTTTTAAAAGTTTGAATAGTCAAACGTGAAGATCATTTTGTGACGGAGGGAGTATTATTTTTAATTTATTCCGCAATCAGATTTCTCTTGAACATGAACATGAATAAACATGAAGGCATTTTGTTTTTGTATCTGATTTTCACATATATTATTTCAGTAACAAAAAGGCAGTGGTGTAAGTAGTAGGAGATGCCTTTGGGTCAATGCACTTTAGGTGTTTGTATTTTTGCCTAGTCCAAAATTCAGTTGGAGAGCTCTTTATCTATCTATCTGTATTTTCCCAACCCAAGTTCAGTGTATGAGCTCTATAATTGGTGTCTGATTTCTCAGTAACAACAATCTTTAATTGGGTAGATTAGAAAGAGAGGCGGCAGAAGAAGATGCGGCTGCTTATGAAATGGCTACTTCACATTTTAAATACTCCCTCCGTCCCAAAGTGATAGTCCCATTTCCCTCTTTTTTTGGCTTTTAACATTTGCGTTTAGTACAGCGCCTAAGAGCTTTAGTATACCACTGTCATCAGTGCATATTTATACATTGACATCACAATGTTATAATTAAATCTTTATTGATGTAGTTGTTATGTGTTGTTTTCCAATGGTGAGGACTACTATGAACTTTGTGTCTGAATATTGACAGGCCATCTCTTCCCCACTTGTTTGTTCTTCTCATCAAATTTCAGACAATGATGAAGAGTTAGATTATTCGCTGATCCTTGATCTAAGAAAAGTTGTGCTGCCTCGTGTCTGTGACATTGTTTCCTCAGCATCTACGCAGCAGTCTGTTTCCTCTAGTGACACAGACAGGACAACACTTCAATGAACTGTACGTGTGTTTATATAGTTCAGACTTTATTTTTGAATTGAAGGAACATTCTTAAACACAAATGATTTTAGGTCAACATGATTGAATTTTGACGATATATATATATATATATATACTCCCTGTCATTTTAGTCTGTTCACTTTTTGCCATTTTAGGTGTCTCATTTGATTGTTCACGCCCACCAAAAGGAAAGTATATTATTTTTTATTCAATGAGACCAACTTGTCATACTCACAACAACTATCTCACTCACAATTCCACCCCACTCACACATCCCATCATACTTTTCATACTCACAACACCCACTCAACTATTAATATTAAACACTTTTCCTTAAAACCCGTGTTTTGGTCAAAGTATGAACAAACTAAAAAGACGGAGGGAGTATATATTTAAGTATATGCATAAATGGTCTTGTGCTAGTAAAGAGGTTGTGCATTAAGTGGTTGTACCCTTTCCTTTGTAAGAGTTATTAGAGTAATATAATACACCCTCCGTCCCAGACTAAGGTTCTTAGTTTTTTTGCTGTTTGTCTGAAGGAACTTTGAGCAGTAATTATAAGTTAATCTAATTATCCTAATGAAAATGTAAAACTTGTTATTGATAGTATTTATAATGGTTTACCAATAACAAATTTTAGATTTTCATTAAGCTATTAGATTAATATGTAAAGAGATTATAGTTAATTGTCCTCTTAAGTTGTGATCTAGTGTGGCGAGGTTCATTGAGTCTTACTTTATACTAAATGGTTTTGTGCTAGTAAAGAGGCTGTGCATTAAGTGGTTGTACCCTGTCCTTTATAAGAGTTATTAGAGTAATAATAGTAGTGAAATATTATTATTACTTGTGGTTCGCCAATTGGGATATCAGAAAAACCAACAGCTGATGATGATGATACAGTTGCGGACGATCTAATGGTTCTGAATTCTGATACTGTTTGCAAGGATGGTGATGATCTTAATGTATCTGAGGATGTTGATAATGATGAAAATGCTCAGTGCAATTGTGAGGTCTCTCTCTCTCTCTCTCCCCCCTACATATGTATGTATGTATGTATGTATGTATGTATGTATGTATCTTTAGTATCATATTAGTTTCCCTGTGAAAGGAAAACAGAGTTTTGGGTCTCTATCACTACTGAGTGCAAATGAAAGCATGAATTCTTTATCAGGATTCTGAAACGATTGCTTAAAGTAGTATTATGTGGTAATTCAGGAAAAAGGACCTCTGTCTACATATTCACAGGAGACTTTGTCCAAGCCAACGAAAGCCATGTTGGTCCCACTTATTGCATCTTCTTCTGATGCTTTATTGGCTACAGTAGCTATATCTCCCCATTCTCCGGTATCAAACAATAATGAAGAGCTAGCTAATTCATCAACCCCTGCTTTGGAATGAGTTGCATTCCCCTGTCTCATTATATTTGTGCCCTCAGCATGCACAGAACAATCTGCTCCCTCAAGTACTGATTCTCCAATAACAGCTCATACATTGTTATCAAATTTGTCTTTCTCTAATCCTGATGAAGAACGGAAAACAGGTGGATGATCCAAGATGTATACGTTAAATCAGAGTTGAGGACAACATTCGAGGAAATGCTAGCTGCAAAAACCCAACTTTCTCTCTGGTCTCTGTCTGAAGAAGGATAAGAACAAGACCGTGCTTGTGGAATAAGCCATCCATTCCATCCAAATTCTTCGTTAGAGTAGTGCAAGTAGCATATCTTCAGATCAGTTGGGGCATATAAAGGACTTTATGCATGACCTGGTGTTTTGCGGTTTAGATATGGCGTGGCTTGAGAGAGGATATCACAGAGCAAGCTTAATCTTGGAAGACCAAAAGGTGGCTTCACCGACAGCAGAATTGGCTATTCGTGTTGTCAGCTTCAATCATGCATCATTCCTTTGTAAAATGTAAGTTGAACGTACTACTTTTTAAGCTTCCAAGCTTGCTATTCATGTTGTCATCTTGCTCTAGGAAGTAAGTTTTGGGACAGTAAGTAGTAATCCGACTGCTCAATCGAAACAAACAATTGCGATTGTCTGAAAGTAAAAGAAACTCATGAGTGCTTATGTGTATTGTTGGGGGTTCATTTTTCCGTGCTTCATAAGTGGGATAAATAGTAGTGTTGGTTGAATAAATTTAGTGGTAGAAAATGAAGAGAGAGAATGAGTGGTGGGGTAAAGAGAATATAAAATTATAAAAAATACGTTATGTTGGGAAGTGTCAAGTGAGCTGGGACAGGACAGACCAAAATGGAATTAAGGGTCAAGTGAGTTGGGACGGAGGGAGTATTTGTTATCAATTTTGTCAATTTTCAACAATGTTAACTATATGGATGAATTTGATAGCGTGTTTTGACTAGAATGATCGTATTTGTGAAGTTAAAATTACAAATGTAAAATAGTAGGGTGACAAAATTCTTTAAATAATAATGACTATTAAAAAGAAACAAGAAAGAAAAAGAAGCAGGTGCACATGTGGTGTAGATAAGAGATAAGATTATTATCAAACCTTTTAGAGATTCCACAGAGATATTTTTCAACTTTTTCTACTTTAGTCCTCACTTGTCACTCTTCCCTCTTCATTTCACTTTCTTCTTTCTTTCACAAAATTTTCTCTTAACAGAAAGATCAATAATTTTTATCAATCTTTGTTGTTTTTAAGCTTGAATGTAATTTTATTTTCATCTGATTACTCTTCAAGCTTTAATTAACATTTTTTTTTAATTTTCAATTTGGACTTAAGTGTTTATGGCAGCATCATGATTTTCTACCCTTCTTTTACAGGTTATTTGTGATTGACAATGATAAGTACAAATTGCATTTGATCAATCTTCTGTTCTTCTGTTTGGGTAATTTCTGAGGGTGGAAAGGTATGTAGTCTGTTACCAATTATTCTGTCTGATTTTAAATATCCTAAAATGACAGTCCAACTCCAATCCGTCCTTCCCAAAATAACTATCTCTTTTTTGCATTTATCAAGAATAAAAATGTAAAATGGCTTTCCTTCTTGTTCTTGATTATTTTGGGATAGAGGGAGTAGTATTTTCTTTTGCGTGATTAGATATAATGTTCATGTCCCCCCTTTCAAATGGTACACTTGCATTTTTTTTATTTTTTATTTTTTTGTATTTGTATTTGTCTCACAACTAGAACATTGTATACACTCTTTTTACTTTATGTAGCAAATTATTTTTCTTAATTATCTGCCTAGTAATAAAATAGATACTTCTTTTAGATCGGAAAATATTTGTTTATTTATTTATATTTTCTTTAGGGCCGCTCTCTTTGAGCTAGCTCCCTCAAAAGCTATCCCTTTAAGCAAATTTTAGGTTCAAATAGTAAGATAAACAGACTACAATATGAGTTGATCTTGGGCTTCATGTAGATAATACATGCTATTTAACTGACTTTTCTAACGAAATCCGTCAAAAAGGCTTTAACTGGCGATTTTTTTACACTTCAAGGTCTGATCTGACGAAAAAAAACATCAGGGTCCGTTTGGGAGGGTGGTATATGACTTCAGGATCTAAATTGTCATTAACCCTTTTATTAATTCTTAAATATTTGTTATCAATTTTGTTAATTATTAACAATGTTAACTATATGGATGAATTTGATAGCGTGTTTTGACTAGGATGATCATATTTGTGAAGTTAAAATTACAAATGTAAAATAGTACGATGACAAAATTCTTTAAAGAATGATGTATATTACTTCCGTCCCAGCTCAATGTGCATTGTTTGACTTTTTTTAATCAATTTGACTGAACTTTGTCCTTAATTTTATGAAAATCTATATATCTATATGCAATTTTGAAAATGTTATTGATACTATTTCTAACAATAAAACAATAACAACTTTTAAAATTGTATAATAATAGCTAGATTTTCACAAAATAATGGTCAAAGTTAGAATGAATTGACCACATGAACAATATATTGTTCATGTGCCGGGTATTAGCGGCACTTTTGAAAAAGTGTCGGGAATTTAGCGGTACTTTTTCAAAAGTGCCGGGAATTTCCGGCACTTTTTATAAGTGCCGCTAATTTTCGGCACTTTTTTATAATGTGCCGCTAAAAACAAGATGTTTGTTTTGAAATTTTTATTTAATTTTTAAATTTAATCATATTTTTCATGTAACTTTGCTTTAATTTGTTACTTATATTAGATTTTTATGGACTACAATAATAGAAATGCCCTAATATAAGTTTTTATTTTGTAACAAATAATTGTATATGAAAATTTATAACAAAAAATGATTTAACCTAGCGGTAGAAGGTGTGCTTCGTATGCAAGAGGTCGTGGGATCGAATCCGGGTAAATTCAAAAATAATTTTATTTAAATTAGCGGCACTTTAAAAAGTGCCGGAAAATGCCGGCACTTTTAAAGTGCCGGGAAGTATTGCCGACACCACTTTTCCGGCACTTTCAAAAGTGCCAGAAATAGCTTTTCCGGCACTTTTTTTCAATTTCCGGCACTTTTGTTGTAGTGATAAAAGTGCACATTGAGCTGAGACAGAGGTAGTATTAAAAAAGAAACAAGAAAGAAAAAGAAGCAGGTGCACATGTGGTGTAGATAAGATTATTATCTAACCTTTTAGAGATTCCACATAGATATTTTTCTACTTTTTCTACTTTAGTCTTCACTTCTCCTCACTTGTCACTCTTCCCTCTTCATTTCACTTTCTTCTTTATTTCACAAAATTTTCACTTAACAGAAAGATCAATAATTTTTATCAATATTTGTTGTTTTTAAGCTTGAATGTAATTTTATTTTCATCTGATTACTCTTCAAGCTTTAATTAACATTTTTTTTTAATTTTTTTAATTTGAACTTAAGTGTTTATGGCAGCATCATGATTTTCTACCCTTCTTTTACAGGTTATTTGTGATTGACAATGATAAGTACAAATTGCATTTGATCAATCTTCTGTTCTGCTGTTTGGGTAATTTCTGAAGGTGGAAATGTATGTAGTCTATTACCAATTATTCTGTCTGATTTTAAATATCCTAAAATGACAGTCCAACTCCAATCCGTCCTTCCCAAAATAACTATCTCTTTTTTGCATTTATCAAGAATAAAAATGTAAAATGGCGTTCCTTCTTGTTCTTGATTATTTTGGGATAGAGGGAGTAGTATTTTCTTTTGCGTGATTAGATATAATGTTCATGTCCCCCCTTTCAAATGGTACACTTGCATTTTATTTTTATTTTTGTATTTGTATTTGTCTCACAACTAGAACATTGTATACACTCTTTTTACTTTATGTAGCAAATTATTTTTCTTAATTATCTGCCTAGTAATAAAATAGATACTTCTTTTAGATCGGAGAATATTTGTTTATTTATTTATATTTTCTTTAGGGCCGCTCTCTTTGAGCTAGCTCCCTCAAAAGCTATCCCTTTAAGCAAATTTTAGGTTCAAATAGTAAGATAAACAGACTACAATATGAGTTGATCTTGGGCTTCATGTAGATAATACATGCTATTTAACTGACTTTTCTAACGAAATCCGTCAAAAATACTTTAACTGGCGATTTTTTTACACTTCAAGGTCTGATCTGACGAAAAAAAACATCAAGGGTCCGTTTGGGAGGGTGGTATATGACTTCAGGATCTAAATTGTCATTAACCCTTTTATTAAATTTTAAGCAAATTTTAGGTTCAATATGAGTTGATCTTGAGCCTCATGTAGATAATACAGTATTGAACAAGTCCCCATCTTATTAAAGTGTGAAAAATTTAATTACCTGACTTCATTTAGATAAGGCCTGTTGGAATAAGCACATGATCTTTTTTGCTATCACATACGTGTTGAAGGTTTTCAGTTTAAGTTTATCTCACATTTCTTCCCCAGAGTTTATATGCCATATCATTTCCGGGTATTTAGTTAAAATTTTCTCACTTTGGGACATGAACTTTCATTTTTTGTATCAATTGATGCTTGGACAAAGAATTGCTTTATTTAACTTTACTACCCTAGGATTTCACATGTTGTATCACTTGGGCATGGGGCGTGTAGTTTTAGTGTTCTTAGTTTAGTGAACACTCGGAGGCCATATATTCTTTGTTAGTAGGTATCTGACTTTTCAATAAAAACAATCTATAATTGCATAAATATTTACGTTTTATTTGTTTCAAAACGAAGACTTTGATTGCCATTAATTGTTTCAAGAGAAAATTTCGGGGGAAACTAGTTTCTTCATAAGTTATAAAAAGTCTTGTTTTTATAGAGGTTAAAGTTTAGGGTTTAAGGTTTAGGCCTTTAGGGTTTAAGGCTTAGGGTTTAAAGGGTTAAACAATGGACTTTTTATAACTTATGGAGGAACTAGTTTCCCCAAAACCAACTCTTGTTTCAAAAGTCCCTGCTTTGAAACAGTGCCACTATCAAAAACTCTAACATTTGCTAACAAAGTATATTTGAGCTCTCAGTATCAATGACGGTAAGTTCTAAAAACAAACTATTTGTCTCTGTGTTGGATTAATTGTCATTGTTTCTTGGGTTCTGCTTATTAGTATTAAATAGAGCTTGTATTATTTGATTTATGAGACAACATTTTTCAAAATTTACAACTTCGATGCACCAAACTGGCATTTCAATAATCATGAAACTCAAGAAAAGGGAACATAGGTGTCACGCCTCCAACCCAAAGAACGTGCCAAGGGCATGACAACGACCGCAAGCTAGAAATAAAATCCCAAAAGCCTGCAAGGTCTCATTTAACAATTCATCAAATAAACACTTGAAACATTTTAACAATAACGAAAAGGAATTCAGAGCAATATAACCTCCATTTAAAATGTAAACCAAAACCAATGAATTTCCAAAAATTAAATCCATACGTAATGTTCTCTAAGCCAAAATGGCACTAGTTACAATAATCCTAACCCACTCCAAAATGAGTCTATAACTGAAAATAGTCATCAAAATACAATACTGAAATAATGAAATAAAGTAGTACTTCTAGGGTCTGTTATCCTTTCAGTCACTTCCAATCCAATGTAGCTGCTTCACACCCGTGACCGTTAATTATCTGAAAATAATAAAAGGATGAGCGGCGAAGCCCAGCAAGTAACAAATAGCTCTACTAGTTGGACCAAAAGTGCAAAATGGTCATAAACTTTTCGCAAAACACGTTAACTAGAAAACGCTTTAACCATAGGATCATTATAAAATAGCTACAGTAAAAACACTTTAAAGTCAATTAAAATACACTTTATGCAAATTCAGCTTAAATGACTATAGCCACACTTATTCCTTTGGTGGGGCCCACTGTACACTAATCACATAAGGATCCACTTAACCTAGTTCCGGAACTAATCGGTCACAGTTAGGCTCCGTTTGTTTCGCGTAAAACAATTTCCGGAGAATGATTTCCCGTAAAATGTTTTCCGGAAAATGACATAAACATGTTTTTGGTTGTTTGGTAAATCTAAGGAAAATGTTTTCCGGAAAATATTTTCATATGAAAATAATAATAATAATTTAATATGAGGAAAAGAATTATTATGAGAAAAAAAATTGAATGTGGGTGGGGATTTTGGGTTGGGGTGGGATGGGTGGGGGGGGGGGGGGGAGTAGGGGTGCGTAAGGTGGGTGGGGTAGGTGGGGGTGGGAGATGTGTTCAAAGATAATTTTAATATGAGTAAAAAAGTTTTTTTTGGGTGGGGGGGGGGGAGTAGGGGGTGCGTAAGGTGGGTGGGGTAGGTGGGGGTGGTTGGGTGGTGGGAGATGTGTTCAAAGATAATTTTAATATGAGTAAAAAAGTTTTTTTTGGGTGGGGTGGGGGTAGGTGGTGGGGTAGGGGTGGGGGTGGGGTGGGGTAGTGGGGAGCGAGGGAGGTGTTCAAGAATAATTTTAATATGATTGAAAAAAGAGTCTTTTTTTTTGGTGGGGGAGGGGAGGGTAAAAGAGGGCGCGGGCAAGGGGTGTTGAAAGATAATTTTATTAAGAGTGAAAAATGTTTTTTTTTTTTTTTTTTTTGGGGGGGGGGTGGGTGGGTGGGGTGGTGGGGGTAGGGAGCGCGAATGTTGGAGTTGTTAGAAAATAATTTTAATAAGAGTGAAAAAAAATTGGGGGTAGGTGGGGTGGGTGGTGGGGGTAGGGGTGGGGAGCGGGGGAGGTGTTCAAAAATAATTTTAATATGAGTGAAAAAAAAAGTTTTTTTTTTTTGGAGGGGGTGGGTAGGGTGCGGGGTAAAGGGGCCGGAGGCAATGAGTGTTAAAAGATAATTTTAATATGAGTGAAGAATTTTTTTTTTTATTTTTTATTTTTTTTTTTTGTGGGTGGGTAGTGGGTGGTGGGGCGAGGGGGGGTGGTTAGGGGAGGGAACGTAAGGTTGGAGGGTGGGGAACTGGGGTTGGAGGTGGAGTGGGTAGGGTGGGGTTGTATGGGGGAGTTAACATTTTCCGTAAAATGACTTACGGAGGAGAAATCCATAAGTTGTTTTACGGAAAACCTAGCTTATTTCCATTGACCGTAAAATATTTTACATTCACTTTTTTTCCCTTTTGGTTACCAAACGCCGGAAAACATGTAAAACATTTTACGGTGAAACAAACGGAGCCTTATACACTACCTCCATTTCTGGAGTCCACTACCCCCATTGCTGGAGTCCGCTGATATAGCCACTGAATGCATATTAAACACTTTGGAAGGAAACATTCACTCTGCAGTGACTTTAGTATAACAATAACATTACAATCATTCGGGACAAAATAACACTACAGTCACTTTAGTAAAACGCATATTTGGTCCAGTTTAGAAAACAGTATTTGAAAAGGATAATTTTTTTTTAAAAAAAGTCAAAAGAGTTTTAGAATAGCGAGAGGCTATCTCCACTACATAATTTGCTAATCCACTACATCATTTAAAATAATTTAGTGAATTGATGTATTTACCCTTATACATAATCCTTGTCTTAATCTAAACCAGATTCATATTTCCAAAAGTAACTATTTAAATTTGGCAAGTTTATTTTCCTTTTCTTTGACTTCCCTAATCATTTTCTCTACAGTTCTTAAAAATATAAAATAATTATAAAAATGTACCATAAATAAAATAAAATAAAATATGACTAATCTGAATTCTTATTTTATTTTTAAACTACTTAACATTTTAGTATTTAATCTACATAGAAGAGTACGTAAAATAAAATAGACTTTGAGTTCCTGTCCAACAAAAATCTTGTAACAATATATTTTTAGTTTTAAATTATATAATGTAAATAAAACAATGAGTATCATTTATTTTCAATTGCTACTTCTTTTTGTACTTTAAAAAATAAATGAAAATAAAGCATGTTTTTTTTTTTAAAAAAATTTTACTAGTTCTATCTAATTACTAGAGTTATTTCTATTTTTCTTCAAATTCTCAATCCGCTTCGCCATCAATCACATTGAAAATGGAATACACAAAGAAATGAATAAATTACATAATTTAAACAAAAATAATACATCTTACTATAAAACTTGAATTATAAATTTATTGATAATTTTTTTTTAACAAAATACTAAATAAAATAATTTATTAAAAATATCCAAAATTTATTAGACTTTATTATTTCCAAGTATTAAATTAATTATACTGATGAGTCCGCTAATAATAAATTTGTTTATAGTAAAAAAAGAAATATGAAAAAACTTGCTGGTGAGTTCATAACATTAGGTATCTCTAATATTACGTGAAACATTTTAAAAATTATTCTTTTCAGTTAGAAATGAATGAGAGAGATGGATTGCATGTGATTTTATTATTTATTATGAACAACATAAATAAAAAATATGATTGATATAAGTTAACAGTATGTTAGGATTGAATTACAAAAAAAAATTTAAATGGATTTTTACCAATAAGTCCCTGGGGGAATGTGGTATTTACCAATAAAAACAAAACATTTCAAATTCTACCTTAGCGTCAAATTAATTTTACCAATAAGTCCCTTGTACATTTTAAATGGCAAAAATACCTCCAGCCCAAATAAATTCCTCCTACACCTCTAACCTTTGACCATTTTGACTGCCACCGCTCCCGGACCTCACCCACTGCCGCCACAACCATCTGCAACCCCAAGTATTATAAATAAACCCCAAGTATTATAAATAAAAATTATTTCCTCTTGGGAGAGTTTGAACCCAAGACCTCTTGGTCTTGGCTAAGACACCTAACCACTATGCCAAGCTTCTTACTTGTTCCATTAGTAGACTATTATATACTCCCTCCGACGCAGCCCACTTGACACCTTTTAATTAAAACTGGTCAACTTAGGGTCGTTTTGATCAACACTTTATAGAAATATTTATGTTAAAAAAAAATGTCATTGAGAGGATTTTTAATGGTGATCATTTTACATTTTTTTTAATTTTTATTCAGATCATAAATATTTCTATAAGGTGTTGGTAAAACCGACCTTAAGTTGACCAGTTTTGGTCAAAAGGTGTCAAGTGAGCTGGGATAGAGGGAGTATTTAACACTACACCTCACATTTGTTGTTTTTTTTTCCCGGGTTAGGAGTATTAATTCTTCACAATTGAACAATTACTCATTTTTAATTAAAAAAATGAGATAAATTTATTTCACAATTGTTTAAAGAGCATTTGACAACACATAGTTCTGAAAATGAGTATCCTTTATAAAAAATGTGCGATGAATTTCTTAGTTGTTACACTCAACTCATGTGTTAACAACTGAGAAATAAATTTACCAGTTCTTAAATTAAACTCGTGTGTGAATAACTGAGAAATGAATATCTCATTTATTATTATATTAACAACAGAGAAAAATTGATAACTGAGAAATGAAAATACCAGTTCTTGTACTCAAATTCATATGTGAATAACTGAGAAATGAATGTCTCATTTATTATATTCAAATTCATTAACAGTTATTCATAATTAAACCAGTAAATTGAGTCATCAATTTGGAAAAATGAGATATCATTTTATCAGTTTTTATTCAATTATGAATAACTGTTAAATAAATGTCTCGGTTATTATATTCAAATTCATGTGTGAACAACTGTGAAATGCGTGTCTCAGTTATTATAATGATTGTGAAAAATTGAGAGATGAATTTATCAGTTTTTAAAAATGAAAAATGAAAAAAATGACACAACTGTGAAATCACACAACTGAGAAATCAGTTGAAAAATGATTTTACAAGTGAAAAGTGAAAATTTTATTTTTTTAAATTGTGAAATTAATTGAGAAATTAAAAATGGTTTTTTTTTCAAATTTTACAAGTGAAAAATAATTTTTTTTTATTTATAAAATTTGAATTATGTGTTGAGTGTACTTGTTTGATTCGTATTGTCGACACGATTAAAACAATGATTTCGGATCATTTTTTCAGTTTATAGATTTTGAGATATGTCATTTTAAAATTTTAAGTGGAAAAAAAAGAGAGAGAAATAGGAAGAGAGAAAGAGAGAAACGGGAAGAGAGAAAGAGAGGGAGAAAAGAGTTGGGTGGGTTTTTGCATGAGCCAAGGGCATTCTGGTCCAGGAAAAGGGTCAAGGATTTTTTGGTAGGTTTTCAAAATGTCTGTCTTTATTGGTAGTTTTTATTTGGCCTAGGGACTTATTGGTCAAAGCCTCAATTTAAAATATTTTTTTAATCAAAATTTTAAAATATATGTTAACTATAGAAAATTATATCATAATCAAGTTAGGTAAGTATTTTGTTTAAGGTATATTGTAGTGGATGAGTAAATTTGTAGTGCATACAATCTCTTATAAAATATTTTAGTAACTTTCAAACTATAAAAGGATATTTATGTACATTTACAAATAAATGTAGTGGCAATAGCCACTCCCTAACAATTTATTTGAAAACGCTAGAAAAGGTACAAGTCACTTACCTCAAATTTTGCTACAATGTCAATGCTCCAGTCCACCTAAACAGAAGTAAGGATTTCTAACATCAATTTATTTGCCTTAACCTTTACTTAATAATTACCTAATGTGAGTAACTGGTGCCTATAATCTCACAATTCAAATAGCCTACTAATAGTACCCAACGTCTCCTACTGTAATGTAAGGAAATAGGAATCCGGCATACGATAATTAACCCATTAGGCACTAGTACAGCACTTTTACATTAAAAAGATTGATTGCCCTAGCCATGATCGCCTTAGATGATGATAGTAGGAAAATTAGATATTAATTAAAGTCCCATATCCAATTACTTCTCCGAAATTTTTAATCTATACTGGGGCAAAGCAAGATCACGAGACTACCCAATTAAAATAGGATGCTCCCAGCCACATAAATCAACCTTAATTTCTTCGAGTTCTAGTACAGCAACTCAAAACGTGTGGCAGCAATGTTCTGCAGTTTCTTGTCCAATCGATTGAATAAATGCTTTGCTAGTCCGTTCCCCTTTGAGAAAGCTTATTGTTTCAGATAATAACTGATGACTGCATGTTTTCTCATGATCTATGTTCAGAAAAGGAGGCAGAAGAAGGAGATGTCTGCAGATGCTGCAAATGTTGTGTTAGGGGCAATTACTGAAATAGTGATAACTCCAGTTGTGAATGCCATTGGTCGTCAATTTGGTTATCTATTCTGCTACAAGACCAACATCAAAAATTTGGCAAAAACAGCTGCCCAACTTGAAAAATACGGAAAAGATGCTGACAATTTATTCCAAAGGGAAAGACGGAACAATGAAGAACCAGCACAGTCTAGCGTTGGGTGGCTTGATGATGTCCAAGAGGTGATCAAAGATGCTAAACAAGTTAAGGAAGCCACATACAAATTGAATGGCTGTCTAAATCTTAAAAGTCGATATGTGCTAAGCAGAAAATCGACAAAGCTGGCTGCGGAAATCCAGAAATTAAAGAGCAAAGCCCCACAAGGAATTGCTACGAACACTGTGCTTCCAGCTGGAAGGCTACCGGGAGCATCGGCAAATGAAGCTTCTAAGGGCTACAAGACCAGGATGCAAACTCTGGATGAACTCATGTACGCGTTGGAAGATCCTGCCATCAGTGTTATTGGATTATGTGGATTAGGTGGCGTTGGGAAAACAACAATGGTCCATGAAGTTCGGGAAAGAGCAAGGAAGAAAAATCTGTTTGATGACATTGCAATGGCCACTGTGTCTCAAAATCAACAACTCTCTAAAGATCAAGAACTGTTCAAGATTCAAGGTGATCTAGCTGAGATGTTGGATTTGAAATCTATCAAGGAAAAGGAAAATGTTACTGCAAGAGCAGATCAGCTTAGTACAAGACTTTCCAGTGGTAACAAAGTCCTGATAATACTTGATGATGTGTGGAGCGAC
>JAOWBW010000961.1:0-2500 GCA_026119855.1 Campanula takesimana | reverse complement strand
GTATAGTTTTTAAAAATATAGCATATTTATTATGTAGGTAGGACTTACTTTATTCGAAGATATCACATTTTTAGTTTGAATTATGATTTTGTACAGTTTTAAAAAAAGCTGAATATGTGGTAGCACTTATAATGCCAATCACCTTGTAACCCATTAAACTAGACGTAACCATCCAGTTATAACCGGCGGTTAACGGTTATAACCGCCGGTTAAGAAATCCGTTTAGTTGTAACCGTAAACGAACCTTATAACCTTGATGTTCGGTTATGGTTAACCGGTTAATCCGGTTATGTGATTTATTTTTTATTTTTTTAAATGAGTTTTTAACAGTTTTTTGTTAGAAAACTAACTGAAAATCGTCAAAAACTGACAGAAAATGAAGGAAAACACTAATTTTGTTAGAAAACTAACAGAAATTGTTTAAAAACTAACTGTAATTCTGAAAACTAACTCAAAAAATGTTAGAAAACTGACGGTTAATATAGACGGTTGATTTGGCGGTTAGCTTCCCGGTTATAACCGGCGGTTAACCGGTTACTAAATGGCCTAACCTTAACCGAACCGTGTAACTGACGGTTGACGGTTGAAACAGTTGGCGGTTTGGCGGTTGGCCGGTTATGACCGGTTAAAAACCGACGGTTAGCCGGTTACCGTTGAAAAATGGACACGTCTACATTAAACCTTAATAAACCTTCGGTTTTAACCACAGCTACTTCAAAACCATGATCTTAGGAACAGAATTTGCTTCTGCTGCTATCACAATTTCATGCTATAGATATAGTTGTAGTTCGACAAAGGACATTGAAGTGATATCTTGATGTGGTTATTTGTTACATCTATGCTACAACTGAAATTTGTTCTTCTAGAGAATTAATCTTTTCATCTCAAATAGTACTATCTTTTTGGTCTTCAGAGAGTAATCTTTTCACTACAAGACATTATGGTGATCGAATGGAGAAGGGTTGGAAGCCTTTCGCTCTTCCGTCTCTCCATACTGAGTTAGCCGAACCAACTGTTTACCGCGGACCGTTTTCGATTGGAATATAACAGAGCCAACAGGCATCAGTCAGGCGTGTTGGTGATTTTAGTGTCATCAGCTATTTATGTAATTGTGATTTACTAGAGACCAATGCGATTTCATATTAGGCTCGGATACGAGTAAGGTAAAGTGTGGAATACACGCTCGTTTGAGTTAATATGTCTTTGACCACGATAAAGAAGCAGGGGGTCAAGGGGGCTGTGCCCCTTGTTGGGGTCCCGCTCCCAAGTGAGCGGGTGGGGTCGAGGGGAAGCGCCCCTCGCTGGGGTCTGGGGCAGCGCCCCGACCCAGACGGTATAGGTTGGTGCTCCAAATGTACTACCCGTTTTTCCTGCCAAAACCAAAAGACACAATCGTTTGCTAACAATTGTGACTGTTACCCGCCAAAACCTAAAGACAGAATGGTTGCTAACAATTGTGACTGTTTACTGCTGATAGCATCTGTATATAAACAGATTTTGGTCTCATTTGATAGTACGAAAAAATTCAACCAATTCTCTAAGTTTTCAATCTGTCTTCTTTGCCCAGAAACAGAAAGTTTGATTGTCTTATCCCAATACAGATTTCGTGTAACTCAATAAGGGTCGAAATATTTTATTCGGAAAGTGGATTATATATGTTAGGTTTCTGTGAAGTGTGAGTGTACGGGTAGTGTGTAGTGGGATTCTTTATAGTGTGAGTGTGCCTGTTTGTGTGTGTATTTGTTAGTTATATTAACGTGAAAACTAAGGCTACATAGGTAAGTATTAATATAGGTAAGTATTAATTATATATATATATATATATATATATATATATATATATTATATATATATATATATATATATATCCGAACAATTTTTTATGTTTGATAATATATAACAATGTTTTATGTATTTGATGATTGGCAGGAAAGATATGAGGCGATTGTCCGAGATGAGGCGGGTTCGAAGGGAATCGAGCGAGGGAGCTCTGGTGTTCATGTTATAGAAAAGGAGAGAAAATTGAAAAGTTAATGCAAGAGTTGGAGCAGATGCCGGCATCAGCTTTCACAGATGCAACATCAGCTTTCACAAGTCCTGCATCTCTTAGAGCAACAAACGCAACAGCGTCAGAGTGGCAATAGTTCTGACGGTGATGGCCGTGGTGGTACTTAGATTTGAGACATTACATCACATGATTTATTATTATTACAATTGTTGTCTGATATTTTAATATCTATGGCAATTTGAATTTTAACTGTAAATGTGTTGTTGATCTATGATAGAGCAACTTAAGTTTATGTTGTTGATACTGACAGAAATAAGTGTCAGGATTTGGTTGGAGCAGTTTTAGAGTGTTGGAGCTGTCAGAGATACTTTGTAATATATTTTAAAATTTAATGTGTAATAATTTTGATTTATGGTAATCTAGTTGAAATTACGGGTTTTTTGAGATATTAAGATGGGAAAATAATCAACTACATTGTTCCCTCAGCATCTG
>JAOWBW010000960.1:515673-665080 GCA_026119855.1 Campanula takesimana | reverse complement strand
CGCACCTCTTTAAGTTTGATCATTTAGATTCATCTTTTAGAGATACACCGGTTATTGTTTTTGGATTTGTTCATTCATAGAATATTAGATCTTGAGTTAGTGTAGAAGCTCAAAAGTTGTAATTTGTAACACTCACTCTTTATATAAGATCTCATTAGAAATCCAAGACTAACCATCTTGGTAGAGGACGTAGATCTTTCATTGATCGAACCTCTCCAAATAGCTTGTGTTATTATCTTGTCATTTTCTTTCAAGTTATTATCTTTACTCACTATTTTCTTGTTTACTCATTTTAGATTGATTGAACTGAATTGTGTTGTGTTGTTATTTCATTTGCCTTAGTTCCTTATTTAACCACTTTGAGCCAAAATACTTAGAGTGTGTGTGCGCCCCTTTCTCACACTTTGCGCCTATTTTCATACTAAATTCCGCTGTGCATTTCACTCCACTCACTTAGGCGCATTTCATAACGCTTACTTGATAAAGTGCGCATTGCAATGAGTTTTTCAAGGTACGAAAAGAATTTTAAAAACAGCTATTCACCCCACTCTAGCTATTTTTCATACCCTTGTTGCCTTTGGGACCAACAAGTGTATCAGAGCAAACACCTTTATAAAAACATTTTTCGTTTTCAAGCTTAACGCTTGGGTGCCGATTCTAAATGGCAAACTCAAAACCTATGGCAACTGCAAACTACACTCCGTTCCGGTCTTTGATGAAGATCATTTTGACGTGTGGAAATTCAGCATATTGACCTCATCTCAACTCAATCGATGAAAGGCTCCATGACACCGTCGTTTATGGACCTTATATTCCGATGAAGGCGAATCCAAATCAACGCACAAATGCTGTTCAACCAACCGTCAAGAAACCAAGGAAGATGGACTGAGGAAGAAAGAATGTAGAAGAGTTGCAATGATGGCAAAGCAAGAAACATCTTCTAAGCCTCTAAGCACGGCTATGAAACAACAGTCATGCATTGTGCTACTGCTAATGAGCTATTGGGATGCTATTGAAGAGCATATTGAAGGAGACACCGTCTGCAAGGAGAACAAGAAATACGAAGTACAAAAGAGATTCAACAATTTCTCTCAACTCCCCGGTGAAAACTTGAGGCAAACTTATGACGCTCTGTGAAATTATCAATCTATGTATTTCACTTGGCATGAGGTTTACTAACAAGATTTGAATGTAAATTTTCTACAAGTTTTTGGATCAAGATACCTACATAAATCTAGCGCTCTTGAAGACGCTGGAACTTTAGATGTATGGACATTAAGGAACCTTTATGCAAATCTCAAAGTTTACGAACTCAAACTTCAGCGAATTAGCGAAACTTAAGGAAAATCAAAATCTATGGCTATGGTGGCGCACAGAGAAACTGCGCCTGCACCTGCGCCTGTTCCTGCGCCTGTACAAGATGAGAAAAGTTCTGATCCCAAATTTTCCACTTCTGAGCTATTAGACATGGATGATGAAGACTTCGCTTTATTTGTGAAAAAATTTCAAAAGTTCAGAAAATTCTCAAGACCCGTCTCAACCAACAAATTTCAAGGATCTACCAGCAAAGCTCCTCAAAGTTTACAAGGAGCAGCAATTCAAAAGAAAAGAAGATCTTGTTTGTTTTAATTGCAGGAAACTCGGACATTTGCATCAAGCTGCCCGATCCCCAAATTTGAATATATGCAGAAGAAAAGCAGCCATACTCCCAAATTCACTCCCAAGTTCACCTCGTCACAAGGGAATGGTTGCTAAAGAAGAAGCACCAGCAAATGAGCACAACACTTGGATTGAAACAGACTCCGATGAGAGCGATGAAGATTCCGATGATGGACTCGTTATGATGAAGTTGATGCTTATGATTCTGATGATGACTTCTCCAAGGATGTTCCGATATGAATGCCTTGATAAACCTATCAAGAAATCTGCAGTTTTCAAGAGTGAAAAAGAAGAAAGGACGCACCATCAGCGAGCTCGTTGAACAAGGATTTCTCACTCCGGCTCAAAACGATGGTGGATTGTTATTCTCACGATGTGATCTTGGAGCAAGGAACAAATTGAGAAAAGGAGCATACATTAGACCACAGGTTGAACCAACTGCTCCAATCTCCAAATCAATGATGATGAAGTGATTGCTGACAAGAAAAATTGTTCAAGAAGGCCGAAAAGGTAATCACTAGATTTGATAGTATGAAGGAAGCTTTAGCACTATCATGTGATGAAATTTCTCAGCTTAAGACCGAGAAATCTCTACTTAAATCTGAACTCACCCTCCTTAAGGAGCAGATAAAGAGCAGACTCCTCTTACTGATAAAAACACTTTTCTAACAGAACAGAACTCACTTCTTAAAGTTCAAAACGATGAATTGGTGCTCAAATTACTGATCTTAAAAGATTACAAATGAGTGGTCCAATTCTAGTGTCACTATGGAGAATATATTTGAGTCCCAAAAAGTCAGTGGTGATAAAGTGGCTTGGGATTCTCATCAACTAGTGACAACTTAAATGTGATGTCTGTGCTGAAAGAGATAGTGAATTTACCAACCAACAAACTTTTGAAATTCCAAGGAAAAACATTCTAATTCAATGGGTAAAGGACAGGAACAAGTCAAGAGACAAACATTCCATTATGTCTACCCAACGAAGCAATTGGGAAAGCTAATGGGAAGATATAGCTATACAGATGAACCATCTTCTAGCAAAATCATTCTTGAAATAGCGCGCTCCTTCTCCGAGTGCTCATTATGTGCCTAAGAGCCACGCGCCTCATCACCGTGCGCCCTCTAGCTCTATGCGCCTTCCGAGAAAAAGCGCTCCAAAATTTCAAAAGAAAGATTTCGTTAAGGCTAGTTCATCTGACCCCAAGAAGAATGCCATCCCCAAGAAAAGTAAAGAGGTTGTGAAAACTCACGTGATTGGTGGCTTTCATCATTGTTCCATTTGTGATTGTTCAGGACACAAGGCCGTGGAATGCCTTTTGCGATTCACTCCCAATGCCAAAGGACGTAAAGATCCTAAGGTCAGCAAGAGTGGGTTGTCAAAAGTTGCTAACCTAGGACCCAAAAGGAATAAAGGGGACCTGCTTAATGTCAATAATTCAGGTTCTTTGTTTCATGGCTGGATCTTCAAAAGCTAGAAATTATGAATGGATTCTCGATAGTGGGTGTTCAAGACACATGACTGGAGATGAATCCTTATTAGAAGATGTCCATGAAGAAAAAGGTCCCTCCGTAACATTTGGCGATAATAACAAAGGTCAAGTTGTAGCATATGGAAAGCTCAAGAAAGACAAAGTGTGCATTGAAAGAGTCTCACTCGTCGAAGGGCTCAAGCACAACTTATTATCCATATTCAATCTGCGACAAGGATTAGAATGCCATTTCACTTCAACGCAATGTCTTATCAAGAATGGCAAAACTGGAGCTATCTTACTCACGAATATCGTAAGATAATATTTATATTATTGATTTCCATAGTATGAACTCTAGTACTAATCTTTGTTTTGTAGCAAAAAGTGTGAACGAAATAGTTGGCTGTGGCACAAGCGCTTAAGTCACTTGAACTTCAAGTATCTATCTAAACTCAGCAGAATAATCTTGTCAAAGGACTTCCAAGGTTGCTGATCATCATGACAAAAAGTGCGCCGCATGTCAACTTGGCAAACAACCGAAGCAGTCATTTTCAAGCAAGTCAAATCCTTCAACTACAAGATGTTTGCAACTGCTTCACATTGATCTATTTGGACCAGTTTCCACCGCAAGTATTAGAAGAAACAAGTATACTCTAGTTGTGGTGGATGATTATTCAAGATATACATGGGTGGAGATGATGATTACAAAAGATGACTGTTATGATATTCTCACTACCTTATTTCGACTGCTCCAAACCCAAAAAGAAGATGACGTCGTTAGTGTTCGATCCGACAATGGAACAGAATTCAAGAACAACGGTGTTGCTCGATATTGTGAAGATCATGGGATAGATCACAATTTTTCAACCGCCGGAGTCCCTCAACAAATGGCGTTGTTGAACGAAAGAATAGAACGTTGATTGAAGCGGGAAAGACGATGATAGCTGAAGCTAAATTGCCTAAGTACTTTTTGGGAAGAAGCTATCAACACTGCATGTTTTACTCAAAATCGTTCCCTCATCAACAAACTTCACAACAAGACTCCGTATGAACTTTGGCGTGGTAGAACTCCCAACATTGCATTCTTCAGATCTTTGGTTGCAAAAAATATATCCTCTACAACGGAAACGAACATAGAGGTAAATTCGATGCCAAAGCGACGAAGGTATTTTTGTTGGGTATGCCAAACACTCTAAAGCTTTTCGTTGTTTTTAATAGAACTACATTAGTGATATTTTAATCTGTACATGTTACATTTGATGAACATTCTCTCCTTGAGCCACATTTGGCTCCAAATGTTGCTGATTATTCTATTGAGCTAACATGATACAGGTGCTCCTATTTATGTTGCGCCCACTCAAGATCAGAATCTATCAACACAAGGAAATCCATCTACATCAAATGCGCCTAATTCATGTATAATGCGCCTGGTGAATCCTCTATTGCGCCTCACTCAAATGATGCGCCTCATGATTCCTCTCACGCGCCTATTTCTACTGCTGCATCTGGTGTAACCCAAATTTCAATTCTGAGCAGTTCAACCCCCAAATTTCAATGACTTTGAATCTGGTGAAGATGTACCAATTGAAGACCTTCAAATTCTACGACTCAACCTAACTTACCTCCTGAAATTCGTGAAGTTAGAGGTCACCCAATTGCTAATATCATCGGTGATCTACAAGTTGGTGTTCGTACAAGGAGAGCTACAAACTTTGATGCTTACACTGCTTTTATCTCTCAAATTGAACCGAAGAAGGCTGATGAAGCGCTCCAAGATCCTAATTGGGTTGTTGCAATGCAAAGAAGAACTCAATCAATTTGAACGATGTAAAGTTTGGACTCTAGTTCCAAGACCAAACGATCATGGAGTGATTGGTACGAAATGGGTGTTCAGGAACAAGATGGATGAGAATGGAATGAATCATCACGAGAACAAAGCAAGATTGGTTGCACAAGGCTATAGGCAAGAAGAAGGAATTGACTACGATGAAACTTTTGCGCCCGTAGCAAGACTTGAAACTATCAGATTATTTCTAGCTTACGCCGCTCCAAGAACTTCAAGCTATATCAATGGATGTGAAGAGTGCGTTTCTAAATGGCGAACTCCAAGAACAAGTCTGTGTTGCTCAACCACCTGGGTTTGAAGATTCACAATTTCCAATCATGTGTACAAACTCCAGAAAGCTTTGTATGGACTCAAACAAGCACCAAGAGCATGGTATGATACACTATCAAAGTTTCTCATCGAAAAAGGCTTCACTCGCGGTAAAAATCGATACAACTCTTTTCATTGCCAAACATAATGGTCATAAATTACTTGTTCAAATTTATGTTGATGATATTATATTTGGTTTCTACTAATGAATTGTTGTGCAAGCGTTTTGAGAAACTAATGAAGAGCAAGTTTGAAATGAGCATGATGGGAGAACTCACATTCTCCTCGGGATTCAAATCAAGCAAAGAGTGAAGGCATTTTTATCAATCAAGTCAAATACACAAAAGACTTAATCAAGAAGTTTAGACTTGAGAACGCTAAAGCATACGATACTCCAATGGCCACCGGCAACAACTCGATAAAGATTAAAAGGTAAACGTGTTGATCAAACGCTCTATCGAGGTATGATTGGCTCACTCCTTTACCTTACTGCTAGTAGGCCTGATATTATGTTTAGTGTTTGTGTTTGTGCTCGTTATCAATCCGACCCTAGAGAAGCACACTTAATTGCTGTGAAACGTATTATAAGATATCTCTCTGGCACTGTTAACCTTGGACTTTGGTACACCAAAGATTCGAACTTTAAACTTGTAGGTTATTCAGATGCAGATTATGCAGCATGCACAATTGATAGGAAAAGCACTAGTGGCACTTGTCATTTCCTCGGATATCGACTTGTGTCATGGGCAAGTAAGAAACAAGCTTCTGTATCTGTTTCAACAACCGAAGCCGAATATATTGCTGCGGGAAGTTGTTGTTGTCAAATACTCTGGATGAAGCAGCAATTGGTGGACTATGATATCATCGAAGAAAATTGTCCCATCTACTGCGACAATACATAAACAATTGCGGTTTCTGAAAATCCTGTCATGCACTCAAAGACCAAACACATCGACATCAAATATCACTTCCTCAAAGACCACGTGGAGAAAGGCAATATACATTTGGAACACGTGGGAACCGACTATCAAATCGCCGACATTTTAACGAAAGCACTCGACGCGAAACGGTTCATGTTTTTGAGAGGTGAAATGGGTATGCTTGAACTCAACTAAATTCAATATAGTTTTGTCAATACTAATGATTTTATGTTTTGTTGAGTTATGAGTATATTAGGTACAAATGTCAAATTATTTCAAAGTTTCAATTAAACTTCATGCGCGCCTAAACATATCTTGCGCGCCTCACCATCCTGCGCGCCCAGCAACTAATGCGCGCCCAAGCATCAAATGCGCTTCAAACACTTATGCGCCCTCAACCATCTTTGCGCGCCTTGATGAGTAATGCGCCCCTTCATGCGCGCATTAACTATTGCGGCTCAATAAATTCTCAAAATTTAATATCAATGATTGAACGTATTAAATACACAAGTACCAGGTATGTTTATTCTGTTCATTTATTATAGGAATCTATGTCTTTTGACATTCCTTTAATTGTTCAAGGGTACTTGTGCAATTAAATTTTTCCCTCGTTTTACGTTTTTCGAAAAATTTTATTTTCTGAGGATATATTTCTTGCACCCCAAACTTACACAAAAAAGGATGTTTTTGGGGTTTGTGCAAAAATTAGTCAAAATTGCTCATACACTTAAAGGGAAAGTGGAGCAGTTTTTCTTTTACCCAAAATGTCTCATCATGACACTTTAGGTCATTCAGCCATTAATGCCCCTCAAATCCCAAAATCCCTCATAAATGCGCCGTACTTTCATGTCATAATTAGCCGTCTTTTTCAAATCCCTCATTAATACTATCATTTCAACTTCCCATCTTTTTAAATTTTTGACTGAATTTTTCCTTATCTGTGCAAAATTTTAAAACCTAACCTATATATATCAATCATCACCTACTCCCTCCTTACCAACTCTCTATCTCAGTCTCTCTCTCTCTCGTCTCTCCCTCTCCCCGACTCTCTGCTCTCTCTCTCACTCTCTTTTTTTTTCTCTCTATATATTTCTCTTCTCTTCTTCTAAGTCTCGTTAATGGGTCCTAAGAAAGCTTCGAAATCTACACAAGACAAAATGGTATGGATTCTTAAACTCTAAAACTCTTTAAATTTCTGTATTTTTGTTTTATCATTCTCTGTGTTCGACTTTTTCAAAACTCGGATCACATTTTTCTTGTTTAATCTTGCTTCGGTGATCCGTTTTCAAAATCGTTTGTTAGGTTATGTTTGTTTCATGATTTCGAGTCTAAATAGCTAAACTTTTCAACGATCAAGTCGTTATATTTCGCAAATCTGAAGATTTTCAATTTTTTTGACTTTTCGGTTTTTGGATCTTTAAATCCATTTACTGGATTCGTTGTTGATTTCTACTTGTTTTGTTTTACATTGTTGTTATCCTTGTCTTCGTGTGGTCATTTTGATATATTGTATGCTTGATTTGGTGAAGTTTCACAAATTATGTGTTCTTGGTGTTCTTGGTGTTCTTCGAGCACTCAAGGCATGTTCTTCGTGTTCTTCATTATTTTTGCTTGACTTGGGTTTCATAATTTTCAAAACTTGTTTTTCAAAATTTTCACGTTTTGATTCTGAAAAATTGCATATGTATGTTTGCATGTGTTTGTGAGTTTTTATACTAAGTTTAAATTTCTACATAGTAATGCGCCTATATATGAATTCGTGCGCCTAGTATGATTATGCGCACATTGATATTATGCGCCTCAAAGAGATTCTTGCGCTCACATGCGTTTGCGCCTCAATTCTTTATGCGCCTAATATCATTATGCGCCTACACTTACTATGCGCCCCCAATTCATACTTAGTCAATTTTTTTGCTCAAATTTTTTCCTTAGTATATTTCATAGAACCATAAATATGCGCCCTGTATTTCTATGCGCCTCATAATTTCATGCGCCTACTATAATCATGCGCCTTGACTCACTGTGCTCTCTTATGCGCCCATGACTCTCTGCGCCTAATTATTTTATGCGCCTAAAATTTTGTATGCGCCTAGTCCTCACTTTGCCTATTTATGATTCTATGCGCCTAATTCACACTAATTCCTCTCATTGTTTATCTTTTCAGGATCTAAATAATTTCAGACCTGGTGAAACCTTTGATTTAAACGAGCTAGCTGCTGATCCCATGTGTGTAGATGTCATGGAATATATCAGACTTGCTGGACTCCTTCCCTTATTCACTCTGGAGCAACCTTTCTACTCACCGCTCCTAATTGATGAATTCTTCTCAACAGCTAAATTTGTGGAAATTCCAACTGATGTCGAAGAGATGGTGCGCTATCGGATACGCGCGGTGGTTCAAGATGTTGAAATCACTATGTCTGCTGGTACTATAAAAAAGATTGTCAACTTCAACACTACTGGCCCTTTAAGTGTTGCTGGAAAAATCAGTTCTTATTCAGACGCTGCCCAAAATATTATGGCGCGCTCTCTTCTCAAGATCCCTACTCTTCAAAACAATATCAAGACTGTGGAAATTAGAGATGGTGGTGATTTACTGGCGCATATTGCGCATCTGGTTGGCACTTCCATTATCTTCAAAACTGGAAATGTCAACAGATTTACCATGGAACAGTGGGAATTCACAGATGCTATTATGGCAAAGACCATCCTCAACTGGCCTCATATCTTATTCACGAATCTTCAGGACCATATTGACAAGTATAATAAAAATAAGGCTGAGGGAAAGACGAAGTTCAAGACTCACTGCCGTATCCTAACAAAGATCTTTCTCTCCTATCCTGCTCTTGCAAATTTCCTCGCTCAGAACCCAGCCTACCAACCACTGATGTCCCTATTTTTGGTAAGGACAGTTTAGTGATGAAAAGGCGCAGAAAGCGCATGGCCAAGGGTGAAAGGAGCTCAGTTGGTAGATGAAGCCACTGATTCTGATGAAGAAGAAGCTACAGTAGCGCCACACGCAGAACCTATTCCTGGCGCAGTTAAAGGCAAAGGGATTGCTGAAGAACCAAGCAGACCTGCTAAGCGCCCCAAAACCGACACTGAAGAAGAAAAGGAGCTGAAACGCGCTAAAGAAGCCAGTAGACTGGAAGCGCAGTTGAAAAGGGATGAAGAATTCAGATTAAAACAAGCTGCTGATTTATCTAAATCAGAAAGGCGCAAAGGCGCAGGGTCTAGTGCTGATGCACGCGCGCCTGCTCCTGATGCGCCTCCAACTGTTCATGCGCCTTCATCTTCTGATCGACAACAAGTCAAAGATAAAATCTGTGCAGATTTATTTGGTGAAGATATTGAGGATCAACCTCAGGGGGAGCCAGAACCTTTAAGGCGCAAACCATCTTCTGTGCGCCCAAAGGCTCCTGCGCCTCATCCTGAAGAAATTTCTTCAAGTGCAGAATATATTCCATCTCCTCCCCGCGCTCCTACTCCGCGCCCTTCTACTCCTGCGCCTCCTCCTCCCACTCCTGATATGAGTGTGGTTATTTCTCTTCTGAAGCAACTCCAGCCAGGCCAGTCTCAAATGAACTCACAATTAGAGCTTCACACTTCAATGCTTACCCAGCAGACTGATGAGATTGCTGCCATTAAGGGGGAGATAAAGCGCATAGATGCCAACATCAAGGACAAACACTTCCTGACCCCTCAACAGTGGAATGATGCTATTGATCAGATGAACGATTTATTCAAAGGCACTCTTGCTTCTCTTCGCGAGCGGATTAGCGCTGGCATCCAACTCACCGATGGCCAAGATTTTATAAACGCTATAAAGGAAGTAGAGTTGAATATAGCAGGGGATATAATAAGGAAACTGTTTGAAATGGTGGCTGGAGATAGCCATAAGTTATTGAGCGTTGTTGATAAGCTCAACGAAGTTAAGGATGAGCTACAAATCCTGGGACTATCTGTCTATGGCGCAGAACCAAATGATGAACCCAGCGCTGCTCCAATAGCTCCTGATTCACATGCGCCCTCTTCCAGCCCTGCTCCTGCTCCTAGCGCGCCTGTTGACATTAATTCCCTGCTTTCAAAGATTGAAGTCTTGAAGGAGTTAGTTGTCACCCACTTCAACGCCGCACACTCCAGCGCAGACAGGCGCTCAGATAGAATTTCCTCTGACATTGTTTCAGCGCAGGCTGCTATTGAAGCAAACTTTCAGAACGTTGCTGAAAACGTCGCTCAACAGCAAGCTATTACTCAACGCACCATTGATGAATATCAAAACATCAATGTTGGTCATTTGCGCTACCTCAGAGACGGCGTCACGGACACTCATGGTTTAGTGAACCTCGCCTATCAACTTTCCAAACAAATCCAGCGCTCCGTTTCTGAAATTGAAGAAGGATTGAAGGAAGACGACGCGCCTCCTAATCCTTAGTTTTCTTTGATTGTAAGTTAGATTTTTTTTTTGTTAGTAAAACCCCTTTTGAAGATAGTGATATATATTAAATTCCGTTTAAATGACGGTACATTAAAAGTATTATTTAATACAAAATAATAACTAGTACTTTAACAATAATAAAAAAGTCCCTAAGCCTATCACTTCAACCGGATTCCCAGCTTCCATATAGATGAATATCTCATATTTACTGAGTCTTCGGTAATTCAGGCAATCCTACATAGACATACTTATGTGAGTTGTTGCACCAAAACCAACCGCCATGTGTATGTAGGAATTTAAACCAAATTAGCCTTAGTATAAACAAGACCAAATGACATACCTTTCTTAGCAAGCCAAGCGTGATACTTAGGGAAGTCGAACTTCATGTGAGTGAGGTCCTTGCAAAAGAAGCATTTATTTTCTTTATGATCATTAGATGATCCCTTAGGCTTCTTATTTCTTGCAACCGCAATTTCCTTCCTCTTCTTTTTGTCCCATGAGAAGAGGTAAATGCCAAACGTTCCTCAAGGATATCAAGAAATGTTTTAGCATCAACATCCTTGGAGGCGCCTTTCAAAATGGTCTCCGGGACAACAATATTCATGTTCATTGGCTCACGCGGTTGGAGCGTTTCCACTTCTCAATATTTAAGCAATCTTCTTGAGTGCTTTCATTAGAGAGAGGAAGAGGAAACGGTTCCTGTTGGGTATGCCCACATATATCTCAGTTTTAATATAATAGGATTTGTTAGATTTGATTGATCTATCACATAAGTTTTATTTCATGGACTTTAGACCCACATGTAAGAAGTATTTATACTTCATTTTTTAGGTTGTCCATTGTTATAGACTAGGCTTAGTAATAGGGCAAGAAGATCAAGATTCAAGAATCACATTTTGAGTTGAGCCATGCGCCTATGCGCCTTCTAGCGCGCCCATATAAGCATTCTTCTAAGAAATGCTATGCGCCTCACTTTGATCATACGCGCCATGCGCCCCATATGCCTTAGCACGCGCGGTCTCTATGCGCCTCTTGGCTCAACGCGCCTCAATGTGTTTATTCAACACTCAGTGATTTATTGAAGACTCAAAGACTTGAAGAGAATTCAAATTACGCCAATGATCCAACGGTGGTTAAAAGATGCATATGGGCCTAATCTGTTGACACGTGTCCATAACGGTCATATTTATGTTGAGTGTCAAAGTGGCCATAATATACGCATGCTCCAATCAACGAGTGACAGCACATCTTATCCACAAGGATTTCCAACGGCTAGTTTTTTGAAGTTCACTATAAATACCCCATAACTTCAACATTTTGAAGTTGCTGGGTTTTGCTAAGAATTTCAAGAATTTCTCTCTCAAAGCATTTGTTGAAGATTTTAAGATTGCCTTCGTATTTCCAGAATTTCTCAAGAACATCTTCATACCTTCATCCTTAGCCCAGATCTTCAAGCTATAACACTTTAGTTTCATTGTGCTCTAAATCATAAAGATCTAAAGAGCCTTGATCCTAAATTCACACACGCACCTCTTTAAGTTTGATCATTTAGATCCATCTTTTAGAGATACACCGGTTATTGTTTTGGATTTGTTCATTCATAGAATATTAGATCTTGAGTTAGTGTAGAAGCTCAAAAGTTGTAATTTGTAACACTCACTCTTTATATAAGATCTCCATTAGAAATCCAAGACTAACCATCTTGGTAGAGGACGTAGATCTTTCATTGATCGAACCTCTCCAAATAGCTTGTGTTATTATCTTGTCATTTTCTTTCAAGTTATTATCTTTACTCACTATTTTCTTGTTTACTCATTGTAGATTGATTGAATTGAATTGTGTTGTGTTGTTATTTCATTTGCCTTAGTTCCTTATTTCAACCACTTTGAGCCAAAATACTTAGAGTGTGTGTGCGCCCCTTTATCACACTTTGCGCCTATTTTCATTACTAAATTCCGCTGTGCATTTCACTCACTCACTTAGGCGCATTTCATAACGCTTACTTGATAAAGTGCGCATTTGCAATTGAGTTTTTCAAGGGTACGAAAAGAATTTTAAACAGCTATTCACCCCCCTCTAGCTATTTTTCATACCCTTGTTGCCCTTTGGGACCAACAGTTCCCTTAATGCGTGATCTATGTCCATATAGCCTAAGATCATCATCAATTTATTTTTCCAAGTTTTAAAATTAGTCCCATTAAGCATCGGTACGATATTTATAGCAGTAATTATGGATGAAGCAATAAGCAAATCTGTTGGAATTTTTAGAACAAGAATGAATACAAAACATAAATAAGAAACTAAATAATGAATAAATGATTAATTATATCAATGAAATCCATCAACAAGACAATCAACATGACATCAAAACTAATCTTTGGATTGCGAGTTGACTCATAAATGATTGCCTTAGGTAACAAGCAATTTGAACAATGTTTTAATCAAATGCTTAATCTTCCTTTGGGCCGACATAAGCATCTAACAAAACCGACTTAATGTTCATTTCATTTGTTACCACATGAATGCCCAAGTTTAGTTGAATGTCAAGATCTTCTTTGGAAAATTCATGTCATTCACATATTAACTTAAACATTCAACACTTTAATAATTTTGGATTTAAATAACGTTAATCACTTAGGCGATAATATTATTTAAATAATGAATAAAATTATTTAAGCATATAATTAATCAAAATTTTAAGGTTTGAAAAAAATGTATGTTTTGTTCAAAAAGAAAAACAAAATGGTGCAGAAACTTGAAAAAGTCCAAAACCTGTGAATAGTGTCTGCTCGGCCGAGCATATAGAAGTGCACGGCCGAGCACCAAAGACAGAAGGAATTGGCTCATTTGACATAAGGCGCACGACCGTGCTAAACCAAACGCACGACCGTGCCAAGATTTCCTGCTCGGCCGAGCACAGGAAAGGACACGGCCGAGCACCACTTTTACAGAAACTATGATTTTGGCCAATTAGTGCACGGCCGTGCAAAACACAAGACTCGGCCGAGCAATTCAAACGGTCCGACCGGACCAAACAACACACCCACCCGGACCATCACCTTCCATGAAGCACCGGTTCATTGTTCTGAAGGTGCACGGCCGAGCAAATCCCAAGACTCGGCCGTGCAGTTCATTTTCTGCACTTTCTGAATTTTGTTTAAATTATTTCCAAATCCAATGAACAACAAGTAGATCCACATGGTATGTACTTAAAACATTAAATCATGTTATTTAGGGATAATATTGTTAAAAATTAATGGAATCAAGTGAGTAGATCCACATGGTATGCACAAGACATAAAACCACGTTATGAAGGGATAGTCAAACTTGAACCATTGTTTTTGTTAAGTTTAATGCCTTTGAAATTAAGAATGTTTAATTTAATGGGTTAAATTAACAAGTTAGTAATTCCTAAGACGGAGTGAGTAAAAGTTGTGGCAACATCCACAAGCTAAGGCCAGAAAAGCAGGACACCATGCTGATGCGGGTGTGGGCTGACCAAGTGGGTTTCTAGTTTGTTTGGTTTTTTGGTGGAAGTCTTAACCGCCTTAGTCAAACAAGGATTAATGAATCCTAATTGAATTGAAGTTAAGATTGGCCTGGGAGTTTTTATTGGCAGCAAAGACTCCTCGTGGAATTCGTTTAGGTAATTTGTGGACACGTATATATACTCCCTCTCTCTGTCCTAATTTAATTGAGAAGCTCAATTACTCAGTGAGAGAGATCAGTAATTCTAGATCTAGGGATTTACATAGCTAGGAACTTTGTGATAAAAGTTCATGCAAACATAGATTAGTGTGATCATCTTCTTGTAATTGTTTCTCCGCCATAATAATATCTGTTTCCCTTTGCCCGTGGAGGTAGCCAATAGAGATTGGTGAACCACGTATATTATGTGTTGATTTGTGTTCATTATTATTTATCTCTTGGGTATGATTTACTAACAAGTGGCATCAGAGCTTGGTTGAAAAGGAGAATTAGCATCGACGAGATCCAAGATCGAAGAAAAATAAGGTAGCAGTTTCTGGTCCGTTTTTATCCAGCGCAGCGGTGAAGAAAAAGACGTAGCGCATTCGTTCACCGTTGGATCGTGCTATATTTTGGTGAGTAGCTTCGGGACTCATTGATCTTAGATCTGAACGGTGGAGATTGGATTTTGATGTCCCGTAGTATTCGAAATTGTATCCGGACAGAAGCTGCTGGTGTTTTGTCTTCGATTGTATGCGTTTGGAGTTTCTTGCTGCGATTTCTCTTATTGGCACCAGAGTCGGGTTAGGTGAGAAAGATCAGGGCATTCCGCTGCGGTAGAAAGAGATGGATTCCGGGATGGACACGAAAATCAACAAGTCTTACGGGAAGAACAAGTTTATTATCTGATAGAAGATTATGCATTGGGCGTGCAGATCGCAGGGCAGAAAAAGTGCAGATCGCGTGCAGAAAAAACGTGCTGTTCGCATGAAGCCTTGGTGCGGGTCGCGTGCAGTTTTGGTGCAGATCGCGTGCAGTTTTTTTCGTGCAGTGTGTCTGTGCAGAAATCTGTGCTAGAAATAGCAAATCTGGTAGATCTGAATCCGAAAGTTCGTCTGGTGTTCGGTGGTGATCCAAGAACGCATCTAGAACGTTTCAGTGTCTAGTATCTACATCTGAAGATGGAGATTTGAAGCTAGGGTTCTGTGATCAGAAGTTAGCTGTCTGGTATAATCTGAAGATCTAACATCTGTTGTAGTCTATTCTAGTGATCTAGAAGTAGATACAAAATCTGTGTTGCCCGAGGCAATAATATGGTTAGATTTCAGAGTTGTACATCTGACTCCGCGTCTGAAGAATTCTGAGTCGGCTGCAGCAATGGCGAGCAGTGACAATCTAAATGAGGATGGTGACTATGCCCTGGTGACCGAAGAAGAAGCATGCAAGGAAGTTACATGGGTTCTAGATTCGGGAGTTTTTTATCGCATGTGTTCGCGCAAGGAGCAGTTTACAACGTACAAACAGAAGGATGGAGACCGTATTTATATGGCTAATGGATCTATCTGCGAGGTAGTTGGCATGGGCTCCGTAAGGGTGAGAACTTCTGGTGATAAATTTCTCACATTGAACAAGGTAAGACACGTTCCACAAGTAGCAAAGAATCTGGTATCACTTAGTCGGTAGGACAAGAAGGGATACAGTTTCAAAGGTGAAGGTGGAGTTCTGGATGTCTACAAAGGTTCGGATGTGATTCTGAAGGGCGGAAGAAAAGATTCCTTGTTTATCCTCCAAGGTTCTGAGATTGGTGAGGGTGTTGGCGAGCAGGTGGAGCATCGTTTTACTCTAGGCCGGAGTGAACTGGGCAAGCCACGGCTAGAAGATCAACACATACCAATTGTGTCAGTCATGGTTGGCAAGATCCAATGTCGACTGGATGGGCCACGTCTGAATGACTGTTAATTGCCGTTGGGGTGATTCTGGGTGTCCGTAGGATACATTGCATGCAGAAAATCTGATTGTCCAAAGGACAAGGTTGTTTGTCTGGTGAGGCAAATTCTGAGTGTCTTGAAGATACATGGCGCGCGCGGAAAATCTGGTTGTCCGGAGGACAAATCTAGTGTCTTTGACGAAAGACAGACTGAGGCAAAGGTTGAAAAATCTGGTACGAGGGATGTGGCTCAAGGTGGAGTCTATGTCGGAAGCTCGTGCATCTGAATTATTAGGGGAGATTCAAAGTAAAGGTGGAGATTGTTAAGTTTAATGCCTTTGAAATTAAGAATGTTTAATTTAATGGGTTAAATTAACAAGTTAGTAATTCCTAAGACGGAGTGAGTAAAAGTTGTGGCAACATGCTAAGGCCAGAAAAGCAGGACACCATGCTGATGCGGGTGTGGGCTGACCAAGTGGGTTTCTAGTTTGTTTGGTTTTTTGGTGGAAGTCTTAACAGCCTTAGTCAAACAAGGATTAATGAATCCTAATTGAATTGAAGTTAAGATTGGCCTGGGAGTTTCTATTGGCAGCAAAGACTCCTCGTGGAATTCGTTTAGGTAATTTGTGGACACGTATATATACTCCCTCTCTCTGTCCTAATTTAATTGAGAAGCTCAATTACTCAGTGAGAGAGATCAGTAATTCTAGATCTAGGGATTTACATAGCTAGGAACTTTGTGATAAAAGTTCATGCAAACATAGATAAGTGTGATCATCTTCTTGTAATTGTTTCTCCGCCATAATAATATCTGTTTCCCTTTGCCCGTGGAGGTAGCCAATAGAGATTGGTGAACCACGTATATTCTCTGTTGATTTGTGTTCATTATTATTTATCTCTTGGGTCTGATTTACTAACAGTTTTCATCAAACAAAACTTTTCAAACCATTTTCTTAAGTTCAGATGAAGATTATCAGTACTCTATGAATGAATTAGAGTCCCTAATCAACATCAAATCTTTATGATTCAACAGGAAAAATGAATCAAAGATAAAGCATTTTAAGGCTTTCCAAAAGAACTCAAACTCAAACCAGAAAAGAGCGCGCTCTGATACCAATTGTTGGAACAATCTTAACCCTGAATGCCATACTCAATTCTGGAATAAGTTTGAGGAGGGAGAAGATGAAGGTGGAAGCGTATACCTGATGAATCCATCTTGATGTTGTAGGGAGAATAATAAGAAGAAGAAGAAGAAGAATTAAGGGGGTGAAGATCTTCTAAATGATTGTGTCTTTTCCTCTTGACTTCTTTAACACTTAATAAAGAATTATTGGGAGAGTAATAATGAATGATGTAGTGATTTGTAGGGTTGATGGAGTACCCTTTATATATGAAACCAATAGGCACCTCATTTAGGGACTACACCCTTTCAACCTTAGTGATGTCAAATTACCACTTTGCCCATCAAAAATAGGTAATATTACATACAGGAATTCTACACATTATTATTATTAACTACACTTTATATTAACATTATAGGTATGATTTCATGTATGGAAAGCTAAATGACTTGTAACGCAAGCCATGTTCTAACATCTCACACCGTGAGACGGTCTCACAAGATTGTCCAGCCCATTATGTATAAGATATATTCGCTCGACACTATCATTAACTTGTTAATTATAATCAAAAGCAAACCATAATTGCTTGAGTGATGGTAGGGTTTGATTATGAGATGATTAATTTATGATCGATTCTTGTGTTGATGTATTCCAACAAGTGGAATAACTTTTATATGTGTAAGGTTGAACATAAAATGTGTTCCAAAAGAACAAGATATATCTAATATTTTTTATGAGCCTCATGCTCCATTTTTTTTTTTTTTTTGACAAAAACTTGTGTGAGACGGATCTTGTTGAGAGAGCAAAAAGTTTGGCCCCCTTTGGGCAGGGCAGAGCAAACTCATTTCTTCTCTTGTCGAGATCTGTCTCATGTGTGAGACCGTCTCACACAAAACTTCCTCTTTTTTGTTTGAGTTCGGCTTTGGTCCAACAGTTTAATTTGGGAGGGAGTGAGTTGATTAATAAAATTATTTAATGTGATAACAATAAACTTCCTCCGTTCCATAAAAAAAATCTCCAAAAATTCACACACACACACAAAAAAAAACCTTTAATTGAGAGCAAATTTAATATTTTTTGATAGTTATTTTGAGAGAGATAATAGTAAAAACTAAACTAATGGGTTAGTAAAATTGTTTAACAAAATTAATCAAGTGAACAAAGTGCCCATCATTTTAATTCACTCTTCGATAAGCACTGATGATAGTGTTATGAATATACCATCTGACAAAGTGCTCATCATTTAAAGAAGTGGTCTCTTCTTGTGAGAACACCTAGATCCGTTTCATAGAAGAGACGGGTCGACCCATGACACGTGTACAACATTCTCCGCGAAACGTAGGATTCCAACCCATGCTCCACTCAAAATATGCCACGTGGCAGCGACCCATTGGCCTAATTTTTATTTTTAAAAAAAAAAATCGTTTTTTTTTTTTTTTTTTTTTTTTTAAATTTTTATATGTTTTTTCGTTTGCCACAAGTAATACTTAATATAACTAAATGTAACAACTGTGTTACTTATAAAGTAACATTGTTTATAAGTAAACGTAACACCAATTTTACAAAAAAATAAAAAAATAGCTCATTTTACTCATCTTTCAACTAACAATAACTAAATATAATTATCGTTATACTGAAATGTAATAGTGTTTTCCAGTTTTTTTTTTTTTTTTTGAAAGAAAGTAACATTTGAAAAATAACAACTTATATACATGAATATAGTTATTTATACAAGTAAATGTAACAATGTAGTAGATGACATTGTAACAAATTTCTACAGATAATGTAATACTTTTACATATATCATGATAAATTGAACTCATTGTAACTTATTATTTGAAAACATATGGATATACTATTATACAAGTAAACGTAACTGTTTCACAATGTTATTATACAAGTAAAATGTAGCATTCGCTTATAAAAATTGTTACTTTCTTATTTTTATAATGTTACTAGTGCAAGTGTTTTTAGTTCTAAAGTGTGTAAATGGTTGAATTATTACTTTTCTATACATATGTGTTACAATTATGTATAAACACTGTTACATATAAGTAACACGTTCGTTACATTTAGTTATTATAAGTATTACTTTTGGCAAATGAAGAAAACATAAAAAAAACACTATTACTTTTCTGTATATATGTATTACTTTTATGTATACAAAATGTTACATATTTTTTGGTGAATACGGTACTTATATATTCAAGAAAATTGGCTCAGGGACAATAAAGTTATGGTACAATTTTTTAGCGTAGATAGCATTGTTATGAGCATACTTTATAGTATGCTTCTCAACTTTACAAATATTGAAACTATTACAAACATTTATAATAGAAGTGATATCCGATAAAATAGTGTCTAGCTTTTGAGGAGTCTGAGCGGTTCCATTGATGTATGAGGTAGCAAGGTAGGAATCTGTGAGTACCTGGATGTTGGTAAAACTGTGAGTCGACGCCCACTCCAATCCCTTGAGGATTGCCAAACATTCTGCATGGATACTTGATGGGGTTTTGATCGACCGACTCCCTATAGCTATTCTTCCATCTCTCTTGTCCCAGAGTTCTCATCCCAAGCCTGCCCATCTAGCATTCTTTTTCCATGCTCCATCCGTGATAAGGACAACATTGCTTCCCGAGATATTGTTTTTTAGGTGTTCTTCTAGAGTCTTTCCATTACTAGAATCAAGACTCTTTGTGTTGTTATTTGTAACACGTTTGTTACATTTAGTTATAGTAACTATTACTTTTGGCAAACAGAAAAGAAAAAAAAAAATGCTCACGGGTCATGGTGTTCTCATACAAGTTTTTGTCTCATTTAAATCACGGTTCGATAAGCACTAATAATAGTGTTATGGATTTACCATCCGTCATCATTAACTCCAAAAATAAAAGATATACTCCCGGCCTCCGTCCCAACTTAAAAGTAAAAAATTTCTCAAAAGGGCGTCCCAACTGTAAATACGTGTAACACTAACTAAATATAATTATCGTTATACTGAAATGTAATAGTGTTTTTCCAGTTTTTTTTTTTTTTTTTTTTTTTTTTGATTTTTTTTTTAAAGAATGTAACATTTGAAAACTAACAACTTATTACATGAATGTAGTTATTTATACAAGTAAATATAACACTGTAATAGATGACATTGTAACAGATTTCTACAAATAATGCAATACTTTTACATATATCATGATAAATTGAACCCATTGTAACTTATTATTTGAAAACATATGGATATACTATTATACAAGTAAACGTAACTGTTTCACAATGTTATTATACAAGTAAAATGTAGCATTCGCTTATAAAAATTGTTACTTTCTTATTTTTATAAAGTTACTAGCACAAGTGTTTTTAGTTCTAAAGTGTGTAAATTGTTGAATTATTACTTTTCTATACATATGTATTGCTTTTATGTATACAAAATGTTACATATTTTTTTGGTGAATAGGTACTTATATATTCAAGAAAATTGGCTCAGGGCCAATAAAGTTATGGTACAATTTTTTAGCGTAGATAGCATTGTTATGAGCATACTTTATAGTATGCTTCTCAACTTTACAAATATTGAAACTATTACAAACATTTATAATAGAAGTGATATCCGATAAAATAGTGTCTAGCTTTTGAGGAGTCTGAGCGGTTCCATTGATGTATGAGGTAGCAAGGTAGGAATCTATGAGTACCTGTAGTATATCTTTTTTAAGTTGGGACGCCCTTTTGAGAATTTTTTTACTTTTAAGTTGGGACGGAGGCCGGGAGTATATCTTTTATTTTTGGAGTTAATGATGACGGATGGTAAATCCATAACACTATTATTAGTGCTTATCGAACCGTGATTTAAATGAGACAAAAACTTGTATGAGAACACCATGACCCGTGAGCATTTTTTTTTTTCTTCTGTTTGCCAAAAGTAATAGTTACTATAACTAAATGTAACAAACGTGTTACAAATAACAACACAAAGAGTCTTGATTCTAGTAATGGAAAGACTCTAGAAGAACACCTAAAAACAATATCTCGGGAAGCAATGTTGTCCTTATCACGGATGGAGCATGAAAAAGAATGCTAGATAGGCAGGCTTGGGATGAGAACTCTGGGACAAGAGAGATGGAAGAATAGCTATAGGGAGTCAGTCGATCAAAACCCCATCAAGTATCCATGCAGAATGTTTGGCAATCCTCAAGGGATTGGAGTGGGCGTCGACTCACAGTTTTACCAACATCCAGGTACTCACAGATTCCTACCTTGCTACCTCATACATCAATGGAACCGCTCAGACTCCTCAAAAGCTAGACACTATTTTATCGGATATCACTTCTATTATAAATGTTTGTAATAGTTTCAATATTTGTAAAGTTGAGAAGCATACTATAAAGTATGCTCATAACAATGCTATCTACGCTAAAAAATTGTACCATAACTTTATTGTCCCTGAGCCAATTTTCTTGAATATATAAGTACCGTATTCACCAAAAAATATGTAACATTTTGTATACATAAAAGTAATACATATATACAGAAAAGTAATAGTGTTTTTTTTTATGTTTTCTTCATTTGCCAAAAGTAATACTTATAATAACTAAATGTAACGAACGTGTTACTTATATGTAACAGTGTTTATACATAATTGTAACACATATGTATAGAAAAGTAATAATTCAACCATTTACACACTTTAGAACTAAAATACTTGTACTAGTAACATTATAAAAATAAGAAAGTAACAATTTTTATAAGCGAATGCTACATTTTACTTGTATAATAACATTGTGAAACAGTTACGTTTACTTGTATAATAGTATATCCATATGTTTTCAAATAATAAGTTTCAATGAGTTCAATTTATCATGATATATGTAAAAGTATTACATTATCTGTAGAAATTTGTTACAATGTCATCTACTACATTGTTACATTTACTTGTATAAATAACTATATTCATGTATATAAGTTGTTATTTTTCAAATGTTACTTTCTTTCAAAAAAAAAATAAAAAAAAATGGAAAAACACTATTACATTTCAGTATAACGATAATTATATTTAGTTATTGTTAGTTGAAAGATGAGTAAAATGAGCTATATTTTTTTTTATTTTTTTTGTAAAACTGGTGTTATGTTTACTTATAAACAATGTTACTTTATAAGTAACACAGTTGTTACATTTAGTTATACTAAGTATTACTTGTGGCAAACGAAAAAAAACTAAAAAAAAAAAAAAAAAGAAAAAAAAAAAAGATTTTTTTTTTTTTGGAAAAAAAAAATAGGCCAATGGGTCGCTGCCACGTGGCATATTTTGAGTGGAGCATGAGTTGGAATCCTACGTTTCGCGGAGAATGTTGTACACGTGTCATGAGTTGACCCGTTTCTTCTATGAAACGGATCTATGTGTTCTCACAACAAGAAGAAGAGGCCACTTCTTTAAATGATGAGCACTTTGTCAAGATGGTATATTCATAACACTATTATCAGCGCTTATCGAAGTGTGAATTAAAATGATGGGCACTTTGTTCACTTGATTAATTTTGTTTAAACTATTTTACTAACCCATTAGTTTAGTTGTTTACTATTATCTCTCTCAAAATAACTATCAAAAAATATTAAATTTGCTCTTAATTAAAAGTTTTTTTTTTGTGTGTGTGAATTTTTGGGGATTTTTTTAAAAAAATTTGGAACGGAGGAAGTTTATTGTTATCACATTAAATAATTTTATTAATCAACTCACTCCCTCCCAAATTAAATTGTTGGACCAAAGCCGAACTCAAACAAAAAAATGGACTTATCTTGCCAGCTTGTGACAATGTTAGGTAAATCAAGTAAAGAATGGGTCAAAAAAATTGACCAAGTCAAGCAGAAATGCAACTTTGATCAATCCAAAAGGGCAAGTTTGTGATGCCTTTATTCATTAATTATATTTGAATTTGTACTTTTAGTCATTTTTCCCCATATTAGTAGAGTATTTCTTATTACTTTTTGAGTAAAAAAAAAAATCAAGTTTGTGATGCTTTTATTCATTAATTATATTTGAATTTCTACTTTTAGTCATTTTTCCCCAAATTATTTCTTATTACTTTTTGAGTAAAAAATAAAATAAAATGTGAGTATAAGATTAGGCCATATATTAGTATATAATTACAAAATCATTATAATAGGACATTGCACAACATTAAGGTCACAATCAAAAGTCTATACAATTTATGCTATTTGTATCAATCGTATGGATATTATAAATCATAATAAAACATCGAACAACTTGTCAAAGTTACTTTATTTATTAATTTGTTTTATCAACAAAACAGAATCAAGCTATAATTAAAGATTTAATAAAACCAGGCCAGCAATGAATATGATTTGTCGTTTGTTAAAAAAAAAAAAACAGGCCAGCAGATGCCAAGAATCCAATAACATATTACAATCGATTTTATATACCAAAACAAAACAGAGTAGTGCTGCTAAACAAAATACATACATACATACAATAACAAGGCTCAACCCTGAATTCAAGTTCTTGTAAAATCCAAAAACATAATACAAATATCGAATTAAATCACGAGTAAACGAGATAAAATCACACATTAATGCGGGTTTAATTCAATTAATCTTCGCCATTTCTATCTTGGTTAATCTCCTCGAGAATGACTACAAGAGCCACGATGAAGGCGACGTCGACTTTCGGGTACACTGTCACTCCAAACTTGTCCATTCCAAATAATATGCTCCCTGCAGTATTATGCTGCCTTCTCATCTGCATTATTTCACATTTTCTCAAATAATTAGATCCAGCCAAAAAAAAAAAATGTCAAAATTATAAATTTTTATGGTGAGATTAAGAAAAGGATTTGTGATAAATGATAATTACCTGGCAAAGCACGGTGGTGCCATCTGCGGCGTAAATGGTACAAGAGCTCTCACTAAAACTACCTTTGATCTTGAAATCAGGCTGGTCCTTTGAATTGTTCGCAGCTAAGAACACAAGTAGACCTGTCCCGAATTGGAGCATCGATGACTTTTTGACCGTAAAAATCAAATCTTTTGGGTCCGAACTTTCTCCCCTGAACGCGTTCCATCTCCTATGCGCCGTCATAATCTGTATTCGTCAATAAATTATGGTTAATTATATACAAAATATGTTGTTATTTTGATGTTGTAGTCTAAACTAACAGGGGAATTGGATCGAACTGCGCGACAGTCTAATTGTTGAATCGTTTTTCACCATTTAAAAAATTCTAAATTTGATCTGATTAGTTCGACTGCGTTACAGTAACATCAAACTGCGTGACAGTCTATAATAATAGTTGTATTGTTTTTAAAATTACTGACCTTTTGTTGGAAAGAAATGATGGGTTTTTCATGAGAGTCAACAAGGACACGTTTGTCATGAAGGCTAAACATTTTCCCTTTCACTTTGAACACGATATTGCCTTGAAGATCGGTTATTTCAAAAGTCCCTTCTTTCAAGCTCATCTTCCTAGAAACCACTAGATCCACAATCGACGGAGTCAAGAACTTTGAATCAATCACCACCACCGGCCTGTCGTTGACCGGCTGCTGCTGCTGCGCAGCGGCAGCCAACGGCGCGTATCCAGCCACTGCCGCGCCGGAGGGTCCGGCTTGGTGAGGCTGTTGACCCGGGTAGCCCGTCGGTGGGTACGCCGCTGCTGGAGTAGCAGATGGCGGGTACGGGTGATTGACTGGAGGGTAGCCGGCGGGTGGGGTGTTTGAGGTGGTTGGTGGGTAGGGTGAGTTGGCCGGTGCTCTTGAGTCTTCCATTGTTGTAAATTTGAAGAGATTTTGTGGGGGATTGGTAAATGGATCAAACCTTGTATGATCCGAAATAAAAGTCAAACGTATGTAAGTAAGAATGATTAAGGTGAATATGGATCGGGTGTACAAATCGGTTTAGAGGAAGAAGAATGATATTATCAGATTGAATATTTGGGGGATATAAATAGGTGAATGAAGTTGGACGCGGCTCCAACTGGAACCGGGAAGGTGTAAATATGGACACGTAACCGCTCTACCGACTTAGATTCACCCTTCCACTCAACGGTTCCGATCAAAGCTACATACACACACTTATCACCTCTACAATCCTTTGCTGTGATAAGGCATTTTGATTTTGATTTTTGTGGCTGTTGAAAATGTTTATTAGAAATAGCTTCCTCCTTTCATCTATTTCCACTATTAGTCACGCGACTAAGAAAACTTATTACACCTATTTATATTATTCTGTCTCATTTTAATTTGTAAGAACAAAAATAAGTATTATATTAAAAAATATATATATAATCAGTGGCGGATTTAACGAGAGGCGAGAGTGGGCGAACGCCCACACTGAGATTCCAAAAAAATAAAAAATAAATTATTTTTTTTTATTCCCCGGTTAAAACGCAGTCCCAATTTAAAAGAAAAAGAAAAGTAAAAATGAATCTTACCCAAAACTCACGCACACAGAAACAGAAGGAGTAACCGACCTACTTTCTCAAGGGCTCAAGGCGAAGGCAAAGGCGATAATGGCTTGCTGATTTGCCCTCGCCGTCGCCGTCCCGTCGTTCTCTCCCGCACCGCAACCGGCCTATCGTCACTCGTCAGTCGTCACACCCTCTCTCTCGTTTTCACGGTCTCTTGTTGATTCTTCCGTCTTCACTGATGCAAGGTAATTCAAATTTCAAATTCAATTTCTATTAATGCTTGTAGTTATTTGAATCACTCTGATTTCGAAGTGATTTGGGGAAGTATTTTTCATGATTTGATTCCCAATTACTCCACTTACATTTAGGGTTTATTTGAGATTTTTTTATTGCTGCACCTCCATTCCTAAGTCTTTTATTTTTGATTTCATGATTTAGGGTCTACTAGAGTTGATTGATAATCAAAAGATCAAATACTCCCTCAATTTCTGGAATAAAAGGTAAATCTTACTGTCAAAATTACACCTTTATCATTCTTTGATTTTTTTTGCCCCTTTCATAATTTCTTTAGACTTGATTGACCTCATTGTTTGTGATTTGAATTATACAACATTATGTAATGTCTTATTATTATTTGCTTATTTTGTCATTAAATTATCTAAATAGCAATCAAGACTATGAAGAGATATTTCAAGGCGATTAGTTCTGCTGAAGAGCCGTCATTTGCTCATGCATCTGAAAGTGTTCAAGTTGAATCAGAATCTTGTCGTAATATTAAAGCACAACGAGTAATTGCTCCGAATGCCCAAATCGGTCATCCTACGAAGGATATGAATGAGCTTCCTGTTGACCCAGGGTTACGCCCTTGTATCAATTCATATGATGTTAATAAAAGAGAGGAAGTTCGAAGAGCATACCTAAATGGGCCCTTGTCAACCGAAAAGAAAGGCTGCTGATTTTCCATGGAAATATTATGATGCAAAGTCAAGGCGTAGATTTATTCCTTCTTGGTTTAGTGAGTTTCCTACATGGCTTGAGTATAGCATAGCAAAGGATGCAGCATTTTGTTTGAACTGCTATCTCTTCAAGCCTGAGCAAGGGAACAAGGGGGTGGAGAATCATTTGTTGCGGGGGATTCTCTAATTGGAAAGATAAGTCAAGGTTGAGTGTTCATGTTGGTGATCATAGCAGTGTCCACAACAAATGCGTTCAAGCTTGTGATGATCTGCGAAATCATAAGCAACACATAGAACCTGCTCTTGGCCACCAAAATGAAGAAGCAAAAAGGGTGTATGATATAAGGCTGAATGCCTCTATCGATTGTGTTCGATTTCTCTTACGCCAAGGGTTGGCTTTTCGTGGCCATGATGAATCGGAGGAATCTCTAAATAGAGGAAACTTTCTCGAGCTTCTTAGTTTCCTTTCGAACCACAACGAGGAAACTGGCAAAGCTACTTTGAGTAGTTCTCATGGAAATATCAAGTTAGTATGCCCTGAAATTCAAAAGGATATTGTTCGTGCCTTCTCCTTCTTGACAACTCAGGTTATCATCAAAGATGTTGGAAGTGGCTTATTCTCTATTCTAGTTGATGAGTCCCGTGATATATCTGTGAAAGAACAAATGGCTCTTGCATTGAGATATGTGGACCAAAAAGGGTGTGTAGTCGAGTGTTTCCTTGGTCTAGTTCATGTGAAGGATACCACTTCATTGTCCTTGAAGACCGCAATCGAATCTCTTCTTATGAAACATAAGTTGAGTTTGTCAATATACGTGGGCAAGGTTATGATGGAGCTAGCAATATGTCGGGGGAGTTCCATGGCTTGAAAAGTTTAATTATGGCAGAAAATCAATCATCTTACTATGTTCATTGCTTTGCTCATCAACTCCAGTTGACTCTTGTAGCTGTGGCGAAAAAACATAAGGATGTGTGTTCATTCTTTAGTCATCTTTCTAGTTTGACGAACATTATTGGAGCTTCTTCCAAGCGCAGCGATATCTTTCGATCTGTTCAGATGGAAATGCTTGCTCAAGCACTTGTTAATGGAGAAGTGAAGACATGGCAAGGTTTGAATCAAGAAAAGACTATTAAAGGACATGGACACACACGTTGGAGCTCACATTTTGGGTCGATTATTAGTTTGTTTACTTTATTTTCTTCGGTGGTACGCTTTCTTGAATTGATGGTAGATGGTGGCACTTGTTCAGACATTAAGGGGGAGGCCAATATTCTTATTGATGTCATACATCAGTTTGAGTTTGTTTTCTTGCTACATTTAATGAAATCCGTTTTGGGAATCACACATGATTTATCACAAGCGTTGCAAAAGAAGGATCAAGATAATGTGAACGCTATGACTCTTGTTAATATATCCAAGTAACGGTTGCAAGGCATGAGAGAATGTGGTTGGGAGACATTAATGAATGAAGTGCACATATTTTGTTCCAAGCATAATTTGATCGTCCCAAGTATGCAAGACACATTTGTAGTTCGAGGGAGACCGAGGCGCAATGAGGAAGTGATTACAAATCTTCACCGCTATAAAGTTGATTTGTTTTATAGTGTGATTGACTCGCAACTTCAAGAGCTAAACAATCGCTTTGATAAGAAAAATACGGACTTGCTCCTTAACATGGCATGTCTTGATCCGAGGAACTCATTCTCCACATTTGACAAGGGAAGATTAATCAAATTCGCCAAGTATTACCCAAATGATTTTTCTGATATGGACATAGTAGTGCTTGAAAACCAGCTTGAGAACTATATTTATGATGTCCGCTCTAATGAAGAGTTCTCTATTTGAAAGGTATTGGAGAGCTAGCCAAAAAATTGGTTGAGGTGAAAAAGGATGGTGTATATCCGTTGGTCTATTTACTAGTAAAGTTGGCATTAACTTTACCGGTTGGAACTGCCACTGTAGAAAGAATCTTTTCTGCAATGAAGCTTCTCAAGAGCAGTCTTCGAAATAAAATGGACGATGATTGGATGAACGATTGCATGGTAGCATACATAGAGAAGGAAACATTTGTTACCATAGGAAATGAAGATGTAATTCAACAATTTCAGCTTATGAAAAATCGAAGACTTCCATCTTAGACTCTTAGTATTAGAATATAGTTAAGCACCTTTTGCCTATATGATTGCAACGTGGTTGCGCTTTTGTAAGTAGTAGCTTTATGAGTGTTTCACTCTCTTTTGTATATCATAATATATGAGTAAGTTTACCCCTCACAGTGGACCTCTTTTGTCAAAATTGAACTGTCTTTTGGTTGTTATAATAGCTGTTTTCTTTTACATTGCCATTATTATTTCTACCTCCAGTTAAGTTTATGTTATATTGTAAGTTTGTAACTAGAAGATTCTTATAGTTTGTACTATGTTTTGTTACATTTATGTAGAGAATCCAGAGCTTGGAAAAGCTGGAAGCGAGAAGGTTGGAACCTTGAAGGCTGGAACACAAACTTGGATGGGATAAAACAAAATTAAAGTAAGTTGAGTTTCTTACTCCCTCTGTCTCTAAATGAGTATCCGATAAGTTTTTAGATTTGCTTTTAATGTTTTGGCTTATAAATGACCGTGAATTATATCATTAAATTTTTTGGCCCACAGTGAATAAAATTCCTAGATCCGCCACTGTATATAATAATCCCTCCGTCCCATCTTAAACTTCAAAAAAAAGTAGGCACAAGAATTAAGATGAGAATCTTTATATTATAAAATATAGATAGTGGGGTAGAGTGTTGTGAGTATAGAAAGTGGGCGGGAGAGAGAAAGTGGGGTAGGGAATAGTTAGTGGATAGTTGTTGTGTGTATGACATGTAGGTCCCACTAAATAAAAAAGTATAAATAACTTTATTTTTTTTGGATTTTGAAGTTTAAAATGGGCCACCCAAAAGGGAAATTTTTGAAGTTTAAAATGGGACGGAGGGAGTATGTTTTGAGTGTAAATAATTAGGTATGAGAATGAAAGTGAAATAGAGAATAGTAAGTGAATTAGTTAACGTGAGTTTTACAAATGATTCTCATTAATTAAAAATTATTACTTCATCCGTCCCAAAATACTTGTAGTTCTAGGATTTTCACACAAATTAAGAAAATCAATCAATGCATGTCTAATGGACTAAATTACCCTTGAAATATTTCAAGTACCAAGACAATTAAATGCTTTTACAATGACAACTACCATCATAAATAAGGGTATATTTGACAAACAATGTCAAAGATGTCTAGATAAAAGCAAAACTACAATATTTTGGGACAAATTTTAACCCCTTAAACTACATGTATTTTGGGACGGATGGAGTATAAATTTCATCGAATGTATATCATATTTTATAAAATCTGGGAGTAATAATACTTTCCGTCCATGTGTGGTGTGACCAAAAATATTGTTTGAGCGCGTATGATTTGTAGCCTACCAATATTAACCTCGTTGACTAAGCAAACGAAAATGAGGAAGTTTCCTGTTATTAACCCATTTTTGGTTTGATTTCCCCGCCATTTCGGGTTTATGATGATGTTGGCCCATTAGTTCGGCCCAAAATGCTATACTTACTTCTATTACTCCCTCTAAAACACCTACTTCCTCCGTCTTATAATAAATGGTTAATTGCAATTTAGACCCTGAAGTATCATACCATCCTTCCAAGCGAACCCCGATATGTTTTTCTTGTCAAATCGGATCTTGAGGTAATTTATTTTCGCCAGTTAGGGCCTTTTTGACGGATTTCGTTAGAAAGTCAGTTAAAAGGTATGTGCCATGCACGTGACTAACGAAAATAGGTAGTTTGAATTAAAATTAACTATTAAAGGTGGTAAATAGCATATCTAAAAACTGAAGGGAGGGGTAAACAAAAACTCAAAACTTATAAACCTTTTCCCATCCTCTTTCCCTTTCCAGATTAATGGGTAAGGATTAAAAAAAAAAAAAAAAATCTCACCTCCCCATCTTCTCCCAACGACGGCGCACCATCGACGACGAAATCATCCCCACTTTCTCCCCCACCGGCGAACTCCATCATCTCCGATCTCCCTCACCACTCCCTTCTAACTATTATTCCCCTCCCTTTGACCCTCTCTTCAAATCCGTCGGCGAATCCACTTTCGATTTTTCGGACTACCCACAAGAAATTGGACTCCGATTTCTCTAACCCAGTTTTGATTTCTTCGAATTGCTCCGGCGAGACTTCGGCTTGTGATCCGAATGCGACGTACAAAACAGGGGTTCCTTATTCTTGCTTCTCGTCTGGCCAGAGCATCCATGGCGGTTTCTGGGTTGAATTGGGCTGGCCTTTTGGTGGTTGGGCTAGACAGAACGGCCCAATTGTCGGTGCTCTCGACGATGGGGGGAATTCCGGCGATGTTTTGAGGGAAGGGGAGGTCGATTATGGTGACGGCTACGTCGGAGAGGGTGGCGGAGATGAAGGGGCATTTGCATGGTGTGGTACTGTGGTGAAGATTGTGACGGCGGCGTTGCGGTGGAGGAGGAGGCGGGTGGGGTATAGGAGGGGGAAGAAATAAATTTGGCCGAAAAGTATGAAGGTGGTTGCCGGAAATTATGGAGGAATGCAAGAGAGGAAGAAGATGTACTACCAGCAGGCTAAGATGAGCAAGAAGTTTGATCAGAAGAAAGAGGAGGAAATTACCAAATTGCAAGAGGAAATGTCGCTAAGTGTTACATTGATTTGCTCGTTTTTCACCATTTTGAAGTCGTTAATTTTGGGGGTTTTGCTCTAATTTGCTGGGTTTTGTTCAAGCCCAATTTTATAAGCATGTGATGTTTGCACTATATCCATTATGAAATTTCATTGTAACTCAAATTCTAGCTTTCTGGATTTCATCACCATTTTGAGTGTTGTGCAGATTGAATAAATTGGAGTTTTTTTTTTTTTGAAGTAGAATAAATTGGAGATTAATTTAATACTGTATATTTTTGTCAAAAATGTTCAATTTTATTAATTTAGATATTGCTAACATGATAAATAATAAAGATTGAATAAAAAATATTAAATTATGGGTGAAGAAAAAGTAAATATATTAATGTCTTAATTTTTTTTATGTTCTATTATAAATTATAAAATGTTGCATATTTATTAGATGAGTTTGTTTTGGTAAATGTAAAATTTTATTTATTTTGTTTATAAAATAAAAATCTTATTTAATTTTATTTTTTATTAATATTTGAAAAAAAAAAATTTCGAAAGGAATTTGAAAATAACTTTAAAAACCTTTTTATTTACTATTTTAATAGTTATTTTGATTTTCAGCCCTATTAAGTTTGAAATTTTCACTAAGCCCCTTCAGTTTTTAGATATGCTATTTAGCAGCTTTAATAGTTAATTTTAATTCAAACTACCTATTTCCGTTAGTCACGTGCATGGCACATGTCTTTTAACTGACTTTCTAACGAAATCCATCAAAAAGGCCTGAGTTTTTAAATCATGGATCTGCAGCAGGTTATGGGATCGGACCTGGACCGCCTGGCAGTGGGCTTGAGTGGTGGGTTTTGGGTTTATATGGAATTATGATCTGGGCAATGGGTCTAAGTGGACTTTTAGGTCTCACGTGGGTTTTTATGGAGAATGATTTGGATTGAGGGGGCCTCAAGGAATTATTCCCTTTCATAAAAACCGACTAAAATCAAATTGACATTATTGTCTAATTTTGATGTAATACTTTTGAATTCCTAAGCAAGTTAAGTTAAATTAGCAAAGATGGTTCAATAAAAAATCTCCAAATGAAACCTTGCATTTCCAAAATACAACTCTTAATTATAATAATGTAGTAATGATGCAAATGAAAGATATAAAATGAAAATAAAGTGGAAATCAAGGACATGGTAGCTAATAACTAAGAAAAGTTTTTTGTATTTTTTTAAATCTATGGAGGAAGTATTTTTCACATTTCCTCAACATATATATCTAAACAAAAACTAACTAGAACTGAAATCGAACTATGAATCTAATGCTGAAAATTTAAAATGAAGCCAGCTGCAATCTAGGCACGAGTCGTGGAGGCGGTCTAAGGGATGTGCACATTCTTAGCAGATTGGTGGTAAGGTCGGCCCCATCTCAACCATGCCGGAATCAGATCATCACCTCCGGCGGTGTGTGGTGGGATCCAATGAGGGGGCCAAGTATGAGGAGGCCAATGGAATGGTGGGGCCTCATGACTCGGGCCTGGCGCAGGCATTGGTGGTGGAACAAATGGTGGGTGTGGCGGCCAATGGTGGTGGTGAATCCACCACCACCACCACAGAGGAGGATGGTGCGGGTAGGAAAACTCCGGTTGCTCACCGGAGTTTGCTGCCGCTGATGAATCATCTCTTGAAAAATCTGCAGATAAGGCATTGGAAAAAGAGAAGCAAACTAAGAATAGGGTTAGGAATGTTGCTAGGGTTTTCCCCATCATGGCCGCTAAGAAAGAATGAATTAATGAAGGATGATGAATACTGAAAGGTGATTGTGGGGGGAATTTATAGGCTTGAGAAGTTGAGTTTTAGTAGGACATTTTCTTAATTTGAATGGATATATTTTTTTTGGCTCTAACGTTATCAAATACTCTATTTTTTTTATTTATTTAATCGAAAAATATCTGGATATGTGATAGGGAAGTGGAACCACTAGGCTACAGCGAGGAAGTTGTTGCATGGCGGAAACATCTTGTCTTTTCACCCGAACTGAACACGGTGCGATTTAGACTAGCAGGGTGTTTATGGATTGATTCGTTCTTCAGTTTTTCTAACGTGTGCCCTAAGAGCACAAGTTAAACTTTCAATGCCAATCTTTAGTTACTTTTGATCATCTGTTGATAAAACAGCCAAATGAGTACTCATATGTTGTTCCGGAGAAAATGTATTACTCTTTTATTATTATATTACTATAATATACTGTATTTTATTTGAAACCATTATATTATAAATTTTAAATTTTGAGGAGTAATTTTTATGTAATTTTAGTAGTTAATGGCAATAATACATAAGCTTGGCGGTCACTATTTTTGTATTTATACTTAAAAATAATCTTTACAACAATAACTAATTATTTAATTGTTGGAGTTATTAACATGTGGAAAGTTGATTTAAAAAACACTATAACTTGTGGGAAGTAAAGCTAATTAAGTAAAACGAAAAACTAGAAGAATTAAAAATGATGTGGCACTTATTATTACGAAATCGAAGGCAAGGAGTAATACTTATCACATTCTTTTTCATAGATACAATAATCTAATAAATAAATAAATAAATACTCTAAAAAGAAAAACTTTGGCTTACAGGATTATTCAAGAAAACCAACAAATCATAGAAAAACTCTTATAAACAATTTATTTTTCTTCCCTCCGAAAAGGAACATTGAATATTGCAAACAAACAATGAATATATATTAATCGTAATAACCATCTAACCCAATGATATGATATTTTCAGTAAATTAATTAAATTTTCTTCAGTCTGAATCTTCGCGTTTGTCGTCGTTGATTTCATCAAGAATCGCCACCAAAGATACAACGAACGCGTAATCAACATTTGGAGACACAGTAACTAAGAATGTTTCTTTTCCGAGCACAACACTTTGAACCGATTGCTTCTTGCTCATCTGCATATATTCAAGTTGACTGTTAGTTAACTAACGAAAACAATGAAATAGTTAAGTTACGTTAGTCACATGAGTCAGTTGACTAATGAAAGCAATGAAATAGTTATGTTAGTCAAATGAGTTAGTCGACTAACGAAAGCAATGAAATAGTTTTGTTATGTTAGTCAGACACCAAATATTCAGAATATTCTCTGAACTACGAGGTTATAAAGATAACGAGATTGTTAAGTGATAAAGTCTGAGGTTCCATCCCAAAACCAATTGGCAATGGTAGAAGTAGCCCAGGATCTTTATATAGTCAATGCATGGCTAGTTAATTCCCGATGTGGGATAATTGTCTCTAACATTAAGTACAGTACCTGAGCAATGATAGTGGTGGAGTTTCCAGCGTAAATAGTGCAAGATTTTTCCAACCAATCGCCTTTAACTTTGAAATCGCATACAGCTTCCCTCTTGTTAGTCGCCAAGAAAACATCAAGCTCAGTCTTGCGTTGGATAATACATGTTTGCTTCACACTGAACAATAAATCTTTGTAGTTCGCGCTTTCTCCCCTAAACACTTCCCACCTCTTATGTATACTTATCGGCTGAAATAATTCAACAAAATTAATTAATATCCAAAACATAAATCATAACTGCGGTTCAATTAAAAGAGAAGAAATACAAACCTTTTTTTGGAGGGATAAAATAGGATGATCACCAGCATCAAGCAAGGTAAGGCGATCATGGAGGCCAACGAGTTTGCCTTTGATCTTGAACCATAAGTTTCCATATGCATCTGTCACAGCCAACTTTGTCGCTATAGTTTTAACTTTTCTGACAATGGTTAATGGTAGAGGGTGCGGAAGCACAAATTGTGTGCCAACAACTGCTACTTGGGGTTGAGCCATTTTGTTGATGTTTACAGCAAAAAAGAGAATGAGCCAAGTTTGTGAATGGAGTTATAAATTTAGGACCGAGTTTGATCAGTATATATAGTGTTGATGTATGAGAAATTATTTAGGGACACGCCATTTTAGAAAGGTTGGCGGACGCTTTACTTACTAGACACGTAAAAATGTTGTTTGATAAAAGTGGACGGTATCCTTACAAGACGAAGAAACTTACAAGAAACTTCATAAAAATTGTCGGTATTAAGTTAGTACGCGAAATAACGTCATAAACATGACATTATCTTCCTATAGCATAAGTTCTCGTGTTACAAAATGGGAATTATTGTTCATCATTACAAGCAAAAATAAGGAGAAAGAAAAAAAAATTGTAAGATGTGTTGCTATGGACCATCAATATATGTTCACACACAAAAAAGCTAGAAATAAATAAGACATGCATGTAGGAAATATGGTATTAAAGTGTATCATATCTTAGCTCACTTGTGTTGCACATTTTCATATACATTTTCTTTACTCATACTATAAAAGATGATGCTCCATTTATTTTTAATGTAATTTCACATTATTCTTATCAAATTGTTTATGGAGTTTTTTTTTTTTTTGTTTTTATGTAATTTTGCTGTACAAATAAAAAGGAATGGGGAACGGCGTGATCATACAGACCTTCTCAAAATGGGAATGAAATTATTTCTTAATTTTTACCAAATTCCGAAAACATGATGTATAGAAGATGCAGTGACAAGATCTGCTCCAGAAATAATCAGACAATAATAAGATATTCCAATTATTATTATTTTTTACTGTAATTCATTTATTTTCCACCAAATTTATAATGTCTTACATGTTGCAGAGGTGTGAGTTACATTACATGTCCTCTACTGTTAGGATCATCAAACATGTATCATCATAGATATATATATAACATGATAATATTGAAGTAGTAAATTAAGTCTCAGTCGTCTTTGTCTTCTTTGTCGTCATTGATTTCATCGAGAATGGCTACGAGAGCAACGATGAAGGCATAATCAACATTGGGATACACAGTTACTGAGAACGTTTCTTTCCCTAGCACAACGCTCTGGACAGTATGCTTCTTGTGCATCTGCAATATGTACCATATTGAAATGTTAGTCTACTGAACACATTTCCTACCTCTACCCACTTTCTAGCGGAAAAAAAAAAAAAAAAAAAAAAAAAACCAATCTGGTTGTACAAGAGCTATCACTATTTGTGAGGTCAAGACAAGACAGCTATTATCGAAAACCGGTTAATTTATGGGTGAATATCCTTAACCAACTAGGCACACTCTTGAGCAATCGAACAATGTTAGTGCGTACGTGCCAAGGACTTGAAAACACAAAAAAGAATGAAGCAAAAGAAAAGGAAATAAGAAAAATCCTAAACCTTTTGAAGTGCATAACCATTCAACTTTTTATATACTCCCTCTGTGTACCGGAAAGTTTGTCTCTATTTTACTTTTTATGGTCACTACAATAAACTTTGACTAAACATAGGTGTCGATCTAATCATTCAAGTAAAATTCTAAAAATTGTACTGTAATTGACAAAGAATTAAGTGACTTGTCAATTACAGTTTTTGGAGTTTCATTGTGATCATTAGATTGACACTAATGTTTGGTCAAAGTTCATTTATATTGACAATAAAAAGTCAAACCGGGACAAATTTTCTGAGACAGGGGGAATATAAAAGAGAAGCTATATCTGACGAGTCCTGACACTCACACACACAACCTCAAAGAAGATCATACTAGCACACAAATCAATTCCTCAACCTCCCAACACTGATCACAAGGAACCTCAAAAGAAAATCTTTGTAGCAAATAAAACAGTTTCTTGACCTTACTAAACAAAAACATGCGAAGCAAGGATTTCGTTTGAAGGATTTCGTTTGAAGTGGGTCGGGAATATTCTTACATAATAATGTTAGTACATGATTATATATGATTTCAGTAAAAGGGGGTCAAAACTATAACTCAATGTTATTTTTCTTAAAGAGAAGAGGATCACATTGAAAACATTAATGTTGTTAGTGCTAAAAGATATCTTTTTAATTCTAAAGGTGGCATAATGTTAACTTTGAAAACAAAAAGGGGGTAAAATGACACCCTAGCCATCAATGTGGCTTCGTCACTGCCCCTCAATGACCACCCTGTCCGTTCCATTTTTAAGGTTTTGATTTGTAGGTGACTACCATGGCAACTAGTAGTGCGTAATGGCCAGGGCCTAGGTTCCTACAACCGCACACAAATCAAGTCAAGAAATTCCCTCCGTCCCAAAATGAATGTTTGAATTTGCTCTTGATCAAGAAATTATTCGGACGTTCATTTTGGGAGGCAGTAGAAAGAATTGCAAGTCACCTGGGCAATGATAGTTGTAGACTCTCCAGCATAAATAGTGCAAGACCTCTCCAACCAGCTTCCTTTAACTTTGAAATCAGCAACGTCTTCTTTAGTATTAGCAGCTAAAAACACATCAAGGGAACTCTTGAATTGGATTAGAGATGACTGCTTAACGCTGAATAGTAGATCTTTGGCATCCGAGCTATCTCCCCTATATATTTGCCACCTCTTATGTGCACTCAGCAGCTGAATGTATATCACAAGTTGTGATCCAATTAATGAGGGATAAAAAGACACAAACTGTGTTCAATGTTAGTCGTCACAACAATATACATTCCCCTCCGCCCCTAAATGAATGTCCATTCTCTATTTTGTCTCAAAATGAATGCCCTATATGGAGGGGGGGGGGGGGGGAAGGAAAGAAAAGAAAACAGTCTAACAATGTTTTTTTTAACCAACTTTTTTTCTTCCTTAAGTCACTTTATTGCAAAACCAAGTGTTTAGAAAGTGGATAACTAGAATATGCATATCTACAATTTAATTGTCTTAAAAGTGAGCATTTTAAGAATGTCATCTAAATGAAATTTGGATATTCATTTAGAGACAGAGGTAGTACCATATATATATTTATTCCAACAAATTGACAAACTACCATTTGTAAATTATGTTGCCAAAGTAGAGAGCATGCAGATCCCATAAGTAGAAACGTCAAAGTTTCATTTGTGCTTAGGAAAATCAAATTGGCTGCTTACACAATAGCATTTTCTTTCTCAATCTTCAAAAATACTCGCTCTGTCCCGAAAAGTTAGTCCCACTTTTTTCGTTGTTAACACGAATAAACTTTGAGCAATAATGTAGGCGACTAATTTAGGGCAAATGAACCGCCTTGATTTGGGGCTATGCCCCAAGTATCTAAAAGATGTTAGGCGGCCGCTAGGCGCCGTAGCCGGGCCTAGCGCCTAGACCGCCTAGGCGGGGACTAGACTTTAGGAATAAATTATAAATCCTGGTGAAATAGAGTTGAAATGTCACAACAACATGCAAATCATAAGGCAGAAAAAATATTATTTAGTAAGAGGATAGATAACAACTTCAAGAACATATTAATTACTGATCTTTGTTATACTAAGCTTACAAACTTCCAGTTCCAACACTCTACACCAAGGCGGCATAACAAATATTTAATGAGGATTTATTTTTTGAATTATACTAATAAGAAATGACGATGTTCTAGGACCAAATATTTTTAAAATCAAAACAATAAGGCGGATTTCGTCGGCGGCGCCCAGCCCAACTAGTCGGCTCCAAGAGCGCCTAGGCGGCGATTTTTTAACTAAATGAATTTCTAAGCGGAACTGAAGTTAGTCGCGGCGTTTTATGGCCGCGCGGCCTGAATTTTAGAACAGAGCCCCTAGATATTAAATTGAGTGTGTGTCGGACTACCTTGCAATTGATAAAGTTTGAGGTTAGTCTCTGATACCATGATAAAGTCTGAGGTTCTGTTGGCAAAAGGAGGAGTGGCCTGGATCTTTATATAGTCCGGCGTTGGCTAGTTAATTCCCGATATGAGATAATTGCTCCAACAGCAATTGGATGAAACCGACCTCAAATCAAATATTTTTCAAATCGTTTGCCCTGATGTAGGGGTGGTGTTCATAAAATTTTCAAAATGACCCTAGTTAAATCTCTACCCTCTTAACAAAAATTTAATGCCTCAGATCCGAAATGACCGGACTTTTGATGGCACCGGCTCCGGAACCTACATATCTTCCCAGATAAGTTAAAATAAGACTTTTTGAGTGAAACAGATAAGCATAAAAAATTAAAATCAACTTCAAGCACCAATTTTTACATCAGAATACGTCGACAAATGTCAGCAGGCACAAATACAAACAAAAATTGGAAGCGGCGTAAAAGAAAAAAATTTACAATACTTTACCTTTTTCTGGAAAGATAGGACGGGATTGTCGGCGGCATCGAGCAAGAGGCGGCGATCGTGAAGGCTGATGAGATTGCCTTTGATCTTGAACATGATGTTGCCATTAACGTCGGTGACGGCGAAGTTCCCGTCGGAGAGAGTCATCACCTTCCTGACGATGGCGAGATCGACCGGGTACTGAGCTAGGAACTGCGGGCCCACCACTGCGACGGGGCTCACCAGCGGCTGGTAGTTAGATTGGGATTGAGCCATTTTTCTGAAATCAAAAATCAGAGACAAAATGATGCGAGGTTACGAGAGGGTTGAATTTGGGGAATTGGTTTTGATCGGTATTTATACTCGTTAATGAGAAACCGAACCTCTTAAATTTTTGGTTGCAAAATGAAAGATTACATCAATTTTGTAATATGGAATTCATAAACCGTTTTGTAATAAAATTCATTTGTTTATGAGTTGGTCTTATTAGGTTAAAGTAAAAATTATTTTTTCGCCGCTGACATGTAAACACGCCTACACTGATTTCACAGACTTCACCGACACTCTTTATAGTACACGGACACTTTTATACATTAATACTAACACTTTTTACATTCGCGCTTCATAATACGGGCACTGGAGCTGACACATTTTTATATTAACACTAGCACTTTTTTACTCTAAAAAGGACATTTTTTGACACTGACTCTTTTTTACACTGACACTGTAATATCCGCCTCCTTAGTTAATTATTTCTTTTTATTTTAAAGATTGTTTTAATTATTAATTGGGCCAAGGTAATTATAGAGGAATTTTGGGCTTTTAAGTTTCGGGCTTAAGTTATTAAACCCAATGTAAACCCTTTTAGTTAGGAAATAGGAAACCCTATATTATAAATACTCATTCTAAAAACCCTAGCCTCATTATTATCTCTCAAGAAAGAGAGAGAGAGACGGCAAGAGAGAAAGAGAGAGCCGGCATAGAGAGAGAGAGACCGGCCAAGGGAGAGAGAGAGAGAGAGACCAGAGAAGGAAGAGAGAAGGCGGAGTTGGATCATCGAAGGTAAACTCCTTAAACCTTTTTATCTATGTCTACGTATACATAGATTCAATCATTAGAATACAATGATTTAGAAACCCTAAATTGATGTTATGAATTAGGGTTGTATGATAAAGTATAAGAAGAAGGAACAAAGTGTGTGTGTGTATGTGTGCTCTGTGTGTGTGTGTGCATGCAGTGTGTGTTGTGTGTGTGCGCAATGTGTGTGTGCAGCGTGTGTGTGTGTGTGCGGTGTGTGTGGGTGTGTATCTTGTGATATGTGTGCGATGTATTTTGGTTGCAATGGTAGACTGGTAGTATCTTGAGTAAAAGTTGGGTATTGTTAATAGAAAAACTTAACGGTGTTTTAGTGTCCTTAATAGGGTATTAGTAAACCATAAAAGGGGTTAAAGTAGAATAACTCATATGTTAACAAGACGGATTAAAAATGATTAAGGTACTTATAGTAAATAGAATTACTACCTAAGGTTGGACTTTTGCATGATTGTATATTCGTGCAAGGAGAACTACGTGGAAAAGCAAGTAACCCAAGGTAAGGGATTACGTTCTAGACTTTTGTTTTCAATCCTTTGAAGTAGGAGAAAATTTTAGGGGAAACTAGTTTCTCCATAAGTTATAAAAAGTCTTGTTTTTATAGGGTTTAAGGTTTAGGGTTTAAAGTTTAGGGTTTAGGTTTTTAGGTTTGGGGTTTAAGGGTTAAAAACAGGACTTTTTATAACTTATGGAGGAAATAGTTTCCTCCAAAACACACTATTGAAGTAGGATTCCCTTATTCTTTCTATAGTGTAGCTACCAAGTGGCCGGTAATATTTGAATTCCGTTGATATGAACGTCTTTTGGAATGATCTTACCCTTGATATGTTCTTACTCAATGAGTATCTAAAATGAATTGAATTGTGTTATGTGTTCTCGTACCTATGAACACTATGTGTAAATGTTGTTGTATCTAAATGAAACATGTACAATTAGCTTTGTCTGATTCAAAAGGGCTTAGCATAAATTAGTCTGATTGAAAAGGACTTAAATAAAAACTGTCTAGTTTGATTGAAAAGAACTTAGACATTTATATGCTACTTGATGAAGTAGTTTGATGATCATGATATATCTTAATAAGGGAGCGCCCTGAAAAGGCGTAAGGTCTCTTATTCACTTAACACCCTGAAAAGGTGTATTGTTACTATGGAATTGACAAACTTGTGTATATACAATCTCCATCAATATTATATTTGTGATAGTGCCACAATTTTTTCTGAGTATTTGGGATTGTAAATCTTGAGTGTATTACAGTTAAGTTATTGATGATTAGTCTTCAATTGAAAGTATTTTTTGGCTCCGTTCTTTCGGTCATCTCTTCCTAATACCCGAAGAGATCCCGTATGAACTTATTGAGAATTGTTCGCTCACCCCTTCCTTATATATTTTTTTCCCAGGTAAAGAGTAGAGGGAATAGATAGGTCGCAAGGAAAGGCGGTGTTAGGATTCATTGTTAGTACACCCACTTGATTTGATTGATCCATGCCACATGTCTTTTTATGGACTTTAGGACCGCATGTAATGAAGTTATACTTCAATTTCTAGATTTTTAGTTGTCTAGGCTAAGTTTTTGATTCGGTTCACCCGTAGCGGTTTAGTTCTTCAAACCGCACTTGTGCTATTCTCTGACCACCAGCATGGAGCCGCAAGTATTCTTCAAAACCGCATGCTGCAGTTTTGATGAAACCGTACTTCAAGTCTCTTATGGAACCTCTGATGCAAACTTGATGGAACCGCATTCATGAAACCGCATTCATGAAACCGCATTCTTCAGTTTCAAGTGAAACCGCATATCAAGTTCATCATTGAAACCGCTCCAGTGCATGGTGGAACCGCAGAGCATTTATTGAAGAATTCTCTAAGTCATTTATTCCTTGAGACAAGCATTCTCTTTATGACCGTAAAGGAATGTTTCATGACTTGTCAATATAACTTCGAGTTTACTTGAAGTTACTGCAAGGAATGTCGGTTTTGTCCAGCAATTTGAATTATTTACCGTTAGTCATTTTCTGCAACAAAGGACAGATGTCAGGTAGTGGTGCTATAACTACCTAGGACTACAAGACAAAACCAATGACGAAAATGACAGCTCAACCAATGGGATTTCGACAACAATTGTACCCTCAGATTTAATTCAAATCTTTACCCAACGGTCACAAGGGTGCACTGCCTATAAATAGCCTTCATTTCTCAGCAATGAAGGCTGCTGAGCTAACAAAGCTATTATTCCCAAGTGTTCAAGTTTGTTTTGAAGATTTTACGTAGAAATTCAAACCTTCATTCATCTTCTTAGCAAACCCAGAATTCTTCATCAAGCTTCAAGCCAAACAACCTTTCATCACTCAGCCTTTTCACCGAAAGTTTTCATTTGCTCATCCATCACTTAGAACTTTAGAGCATTTGATTCCTTTCCACACACACACCCGATTTATATAATCACATAGATTATATACTTCGAAAACACCGGTTGTTATAATAGCTTTGTTAGGTTAGATTGATTATTTAAAGTTTAGATTCATCTTGTAAAACCTCCTCTAAATTAATACAAGTCTAGTAGTTATTAGAAAATCTTAGACTAACCATCTAGATAGAGGACGTAGTTCATTCAAGAACGAACCTCTTCATATTGTGTGTTTGATCTTTACTTTATGTCTTGTTATTTATCTTTCTTGTTTGTGGTCTATAACTTAATCCACCTTCGAAATGACTTGAAAGATGACTTGTGTTTTTCTTTGATCTTTAAGTTGAGATTATCGGTTGCACCATTGTGTTTTTCAACCCGAGTCAAACCGCCCAACTCTTTAACTATCCTCTTGGCCAAACTGCAAAACTCCGCTGTGCATTTTATCAGTTCGGTTCTAGTGCTTTGAACCGCAGTTGGCCAAACTGATAAGTACTCGGTTGAATTTTAAGGGTATTTTCGAAAAAGTTTGGACCGCTATTCACCCCTCCTCTAGCGGTTCTATACCCTTGTTGCCCTCTGGGACCAACAGGCGGCTCTTGGTTTATTGAAGCATTTAAGACAGTTTACTTTACCGTTATTTTAGAGCTAGTAGGTTGTACTAGCCGTTACATTAAATGTTTGGCTTTGGATTGTGGTTGATGATTGAGATCCCCTAGTTTTGGGATAGATGTTATTTAATTTAAAGATTATTTTATTATTGGTAAGTTTGGGGTGTTACAGACACTGGCGCTCGTTACACTAACATTTTTTTTACACTGGCACTTCATATTTATGCATTGGCATTTTGTACACTGACAATGGCATCTCGATAACACGTTTTTTGTAAGTTTAAGAAAAACGCGTTTTTTGAGATTTTTTGGCTTTGTTTATTTATTTTTCTGAAATGTTAAAAAAAATATTTTTCTGAAGAAAATATTTACATTTGAAAACTCAAACTCATTTAACATTTTTATATTGAAAAGAATACTACTCCGCTCTAATGGAAATATTCTAAAAAACACAGTGTCGAAGTTTGAAATTTATCGAAAGTGAGTCAAAATTGGGTTATAGTGCTAATTTTTCATGAATTAAAGGGGGGTGAAATTGTTAAAAAAAAAATAGTTTCAGTGATAAAAAAAAATATTTTTCTAAATATAAAGGATGTAAAAACAATAAAACTCTAAAATAAGGGGGTTTGACATCCATGAGCTTCAAGTAGTTTTGCCACTGTACACACATACTGCATGTATTTTCAAATTTAATTATTTTACTAAAACTTAAAAAAAAATGATTGATAATATTTTATTACTAGCATCAATAAAAAAAATTAAAAATTTTATAGTTATTGTTTTATACTCCTATTTTGGTCAAATTACATGTAGAGAATTTCAGAATTTTAATTACTTTTTGGAGTTCCATAAAAGTAATTAAAGTGGCATTGTGGCAAGAACAAGTAATGTGTGTGACTATATTTTTGAAGCTTCCACTTTTACTTCGACCATAATTTCAAGAGAATATATATAGTACATTTGATTTATTTAATAACGTAAATGGAATTGGTATAAGCATGTAATGTGCGTGAGGTTGTGTAATGGAGGGAGCCTTGTGCGGTAGGGTGTGCGGTAGGAGGAAGGGGGGAACTGCGGTAGGAGGAAGGAGTACAATAATGCGGTAGGTAGAAGGTGTATGGTGCGGTCAAGGTGAAGGTGTATGGTGCGGTCAAGGTAGAAGAGTGCGGTCAACAGAAAAGGGAAGTGATACGCGGTCAGTTGAAGAAGTATTAGAAGTGTTGATTGAGGTAGAGTTAAATGTGGTAGTTAGTATGGTCAAGTAGTGGGAAAGTCAAGACGGAGGGTCTTAGTGGTAATTTCGTCAATTGACCATGTGAGAGTCTCGTGAGGTTGTTGAGAGCACATGGCCACGTGGACACGTGAGGCGGTTATCTCCAACAACTTGCACATGGGCTTCCCTATAAAAGAGGCACAAGAGGCGTGAATCAAGGGTGGATGATATTGCTATTTCTCTTTCTCCTTAGTTTAGCCATAGCTGAGTTTAGCTAGTATTTCCTTCATAGTTTAGCTAGTAGTTGATTATCTAGCTTATTTCTCTATTTTCGTTGTAGTTGAAGTTCAATCAATAGAGTTTGATTCCTTTTTCCATTTTCGCAATTGTATTTGGATCGCATCTGTTACAAATTGGTATCAGAGCAGTCGATCCCCGGCTGCTTCTGCATACTCTGATAATCATGGCGGAAACAAGGTGGGCGGAATTGCATAGGCGATTGGAAGGGAGTGATAAACACATGGAGGAATTGGGTGTGAAGACGGGAGGAATCGAAAGGAAGCTTGATGCATTTGAAGGTAACATGGCGGAGATGGGGAATAGCATCTTGGATCTCAAATCTGAGATGGGAGGTATGAGGTCTATGCTGGAGAAGATCTGCTCACAGATGGACAATGGGAAGAGGCCGATGGACGAAACAAATCAAGGAGATGGAGGTACTTCCAGCAGATGTACGGGTAATACAGATCCAGATACTAGGTATGCTCATACTCAGAACTTCAATCATTTTTCTTCCACACCAAATACCCATGCTGCACCTCCAGGTTTCACCACTCACATGCCTCAACCTCAACCTCCTACCCAGCCCAACCATTATCAACCACCATATTCACCCCAACCAAATCATCAACCCAATCCAATACCACCACCACCACAACCAAATCTAAACCAACCCAATTTTGCTTTTCAACAAAACCAAAACCAACACCCAACACCCTTACCAACCATTTATACCAAACCAGAACCAATTCAATGCTTATATGACCCCACCAAATTTCATTCCCCAGAATTGGAATGGCCCTTGGAATGCCAAACCCCCAAAAATGGATTTCCCCAGATTTGATGGGTCTGATCCAAGGGGATGGGCCATTAAGTGTGACCAATTCTTTGAATTCAATCCCATGGAGGATCTGAGGAAGGCTAAGTATGCTTCCACTCACTTTGAAGGAAGGGAGAGTCATTGGTACCAGTTTTACCAAGTGGAGAAGGGGTTAATTCCATGGATGATGTTTGTTAACGATGTAATATCCAAGTTTGGTCAAAGAGTTCATAAGAATCCCCAGGCTGAATTCAATAAACTCACTCAAACCACTTCTGTTGATGCTTATATAGATGAGTTTGAGGAGCTTAAAGCCTTGGTGGGCATGAAACAAAGGGGTTTAGGTGATGAATATTACTTATCCAGCTTTTGGAGTGGGCTAAAGGAGGAGATCAAAGGTCCAGTGTATATGTCCAAACCCACATGCTTAGAGGAAGCCATGGAGTTGGCTAGACAAGCTGAGCAGAACCTCAAGGCCCATAAGCCCAAACCATATACAACCTTACCTAAAACCTACCAAACCCATCAGTTTACCAAACCACCCCAACCCATGACCCATACCCAATCTTATTCCAAGCCCAACCCAAATATCAAAACCCTCACCAGTTTCGAAATTAATGAAAGGAGGAAGAAGGGTCTCTGTTTTCATTGTGATGAGAAATTCACTAGGGGTCACACTTGCAAAACCAAACTATATATGTTATATGGGGAAGAATGGGAGGAAGATGAAGTGTGTGAGGAGGAAGAAATACAAGAAGAAGAGGGAGAGGGTCAGATATCAGTATTGGCCTTGAATGGGATGGCCACTTATAATACTATCAAAGTACAAGGGAAAGTGAACAAACAGGTGGTTACCATTCTTATTGATAGTGGTGCCACCCACAATTTTATTGATCCTGGCACAGCAGCAAAGTTGAGAAGTGATGTAGTACAAACTGTACCACTCAATGTGACCGTGGCTGATGGGAATAGACTATCAAGTGATTCTATTTGCAGTGATTTCAGTTGGGATATGCAAGGGCATAAGTTTCAAGCAAATATGAGGGTACTACCCTTGGGGGGATGTGATATTGTGTTAGGAGTGGAATGGTTGAAATGTTATAGTCCTGTGACTCTGGACTATAATAAGATGGAGATTACCTTGCAGATAGGTAAGAAAAAGATCACACTCAAGGGTACCGGAGAAGAAGGTTCATTGAGATTACTTAGTGGTAAGGGACTAAGTAAACTCATAAAGAAAACTAAGGAAGGCTTGGTGGGTTACTTGTTTTACATGAGTGGTGATGAGAAAAATGGCAAGGTGGATATCCCTATAGAGATGGTCATACAATCGTACCAAGATGTGTTTGGGAACCCAGTGGGATTACCTCCTCCTAGAAGACAAGATCATAGAATTCCTTTGAAGGAAGGAAGCTTGCCTAGCTGTCAAAGACCTTATAGAGTCCCACACTTTCAAAAGAATGAGATAGAGAAGCAAGTCAAGGAGATGCTGGAGAGTGGGATCATTCAATATAGCAAAAGCCCTTTTGCTGCACCTGTTCTTTTGGTTTTGAAAAAAGATGGATCATGGAGGCTTTGTATTGACTACAGAAAACTCAATGAGATGACAGTGAAAGACAAGTTCCCCATACCAATCATAGAAGAGCTTTTGGATGAGCTACATGGGGCAAGATGGTATTCTAAGCTTGATTTGCGGTCGGGTTATCACCAGATTAGAGTTTCCCCAGAGGACATCTCCAAGACGGCATTTAGAACTCATCACGGCCACTTTGAGTTCAAGGTTATGCCATTTGGACTTACAAATGCCCCTGCTTCTTTTCAAGCTTTGATGAATGAGGTTTTTGAACCATTACTCAGGAAGGGAGTCTTGGTCTTCTTTGATGACATTCTTGTATATAGCAACACCATGGAAGAACATATTCATCTTCTCCAACAAGTATTAGAGTTGATGAGACAACATAAGTTGTATGCTAAGCTGAGTAAGTGCTCTTTTGCTCAACCGCAGTTGGAGTACTTGGGCCACATTATTTCTGGGGAAGGTGTATCTGCCGATCCACAAAAGATTGAAGCGATGAAACAATGGCCTACTCCTACTAATGTCAAGCAACTAAGGGGTTTCTTGGGGTTGACCGGATACTACAGGAGATTTGTCAAGGGCTATGGAGAAATTAGCAAACCTTTAACCCAATTGTTGAAGAAGAACTCTTTTGCATGGAATGAGGATGCTCAATCTTCCTTTGAATTACTCAAAGAGGCAATGTCTACCACTCCGGTGCTAGCAACTCCTAACTTTGACCTTCCATTCATTATTGAAACCGATGCTAGCAATTGTGGCATTGGAGCGGTCCTTATGCAGCAAGGAAGACCCATTGCTTACCTCAGTAAGGGGTTGAGTGCTAAGACTCAAGCATTATCTACCTATGAAAAGGAGTTACTTGCCGTGATGATGGCGGTCAGCAAGTGGAGATCGTATGTTCAGGGGAAGCACTTTATAATCAAAACAGATCACCAAAGCATCAAGTATTTTATGGAGCAAAGACTTTCCACCCTCTTACAACAAAAGTGGTTAGCCAAACTCATGGGTCTAGACTATGAAATTGTTTACAAAAAGGGAGTGGAAAATAAGGTTGCTGATGCCTTGTCTCGAATGAATGAAACCAATGGAGAGCTCAAAGAGATTACGGTTTCTTATCCTAGTTGGATTGAGGAAGTGATGGCAAGTTATGATGGAGATCCTGATGTGGTAGAATATGTAGCTCAAGCTAGCGTGGCTGCTCCAAATAATCAAGGATGGAGTTTTTCTAAGGGATTATTGAAGTGGAATGGAAAGATCTATGTGGGTAATCAGAAGGGGCTGAGAGAAAGAATCATCAAGGAGTTACATGAAGGTACTTATGGAGGACACTCAGGTAGAGATGCAACTTGTGGTAGAGTACAAGCCTACTTCCATTGGCCTGGTGTTAGAGAAGAGGTGAAAACTTGGGTGAAGGAGTGTGACAATTGCCAAAGAAACAAAACGGAGAATTTGCATTACCCCGGCTTGTTACAACCCTTATCTATTCCAAGTCAGGTATGGGAAGATATCTCAATGGACTTCATAGAAGGGTTGCCTAAATCTGGTGGTAAGGAGGTGATATGGGTAGTGGTTGATAGATTGACAAAATATAGTCATTTTGTGGCTCTTGCTCATCCATTCAATGCTTTACAGTTAGCTGAATCTTTCATGGAGCATATTTACAAGTTGCATGGTCTCCCAAAATCTATTGTCAGTGATAGAGACAGACTATTCCTTAGTCAATTTTGGCATGAGCTTTTTCATCTCACTGGCACACAACTCCACCATAGTACTGCTTATCACCCTCAGAGTGACGGACAAACTGAAAGGGTTAATAGATGTTTGGAAGCCTACTTAAGGGCTATGACTGGGCAGAGACCAAAAGAATGGCTCAAATGGTTACCTCTAGCTGAGTGGTGGTATAATACAACCATTCACTCCTCTATAGGAATGAGCCCTTATCAAGCTTTATATGGTTGCTCTCCACGGCATATGATTCTTCCAACTGATAAGGAACCAACAGTGGAGGCAGTGGGAAAGTTTCTTAAGGAACGAGAAAACCTTGAATGGCATTCTGAAGGAGAGCTTGGCTAAAGCTCAAAACAGGTACAAGGTGTACGCTGATAGAAATAGAATAGAGAGGGAGTTTAATGTGGGAGACATGGTTTTCTTAAAGTTGCAGCCTTATAGGCAAAGTTCAGTGGTGTTAAGGGGAAATCAAAAGTTGGCTGCTAAATATTTTGGCCCCTACAAGATCCTTGAAAAAATGGGAAAGGCTGCTTATAAGTTGGATCTTCCTCAAGAGTCTCAAATTCATCCTGTTTTTCATGTTTCTCTACTGAAGAAAAAGGTGGGACACAAGGCTTCAGTTTCTACCTCATTACCAAAGGCTAATGCTGAAGGCAAGTTGTTGGTACAACCCTTGCTATTGAAAGATAGGAGAATGATCAAGCGGGGCAATAAAGCTGTGCCACAACTGTTAATTTAGTGGTCCAATGCACCTGAGGAAGATTCAACATGGGAGGACGCGGCTATAATTGATGCTCAATTTCCTAACTTCTTACCTTGAGGACAAGGTAAATTTAAGGGGAGTGGATTGTAATGGAGGGAGCCTTGTGCGGTAGGGTGTGCGGTAGGAGGAAGGGGGGAACTGCGGTAGGAGGAAGGAGTACAATAATGCGGTAGGTAGAAGGTGTATGGTGCGGTCAAGGTGAAGGTGTATGGTGCGGTCAAGGTAGAAGAGTGCGGTCAACAGAAAAGGGAAGTGATACGCGGTCAGTTGAAGAAGTATTAGAAGTGTTGATTGAGGTAGAGTTAAATGTGGTAGTTAGTATGGTCAAGTAGTGGGAAAGTCAAGACGGAGGGTCTTAGTGGTAATTTCGTCAATTGACCATGTGAGAGTCTCGTGAGGTTGTTGAGAGCACATGGCCACGTGGACACGTGAGGCGGTTATCTCCAACAACTTGCACATGGGCTTCCCTATAAAAGAGGCACAAGAGGCGTGAATCAAGGGTGGATGATATTGCTATTTCTCTTTCTCCTTAGTTTAGCCATAGCTGAGTTTAGCTAGTATTTCCTTCATAGTTTAGCTAGTAATTGATTATCTAGCTTATTTCTCTATTTTCGTTGTAGTTGAAGTTCAATCAATAGAGTTTGATTCCTTTTTCCATTTTCGCAATTGTATTTGGATCGCATCTGTTACAGGTTGGCCGGTTAGTAAAAATATCCCGTGAACGTAGATCATCATACTGTTTTTTTTTTGTTTTTTGTTTATGTAATTCTTAAAAAATAAATTAAACAATTCTTCAAAAAATAAATCAACATTAACGAATGATTTGCCCTTTTAAGTAAAAAATAAAACAAAATGGAGTACACAAATTTGGAACTTCGAATATACTACTCCTATATGACATTTAAGTAGTGGTTACAAAAAAGTGCCACAAAATGTGGCTTACAAAATGATGCGTCAAAATTTTATTGGTGTTTTTTATTAGAATATGTCGGGTCCACAATCGATTCAACCAATAAAATATTGTCACCTCACTTTGTATCCATTATTTTGTAAACTTCTTTTGTGCCCGTGGCATTGCCAGTAGACAGGAATAAATTCTTTAGAGAATAGGTGATATGATGCTTAATTTATGGCTTCAATTTTACTATCTTTGCTGGGAATATAACTTTATCCAAACGATACTGATAGTTTGCATGACTTTTTCTGTGAAACAAAAGACGTGGGATCTAATGCTCAATCCAAATAGCAGGACTTACATACGTCTTTGTTTAATGCCTACAGAAAAGAAGTTGCATATGAATCACTTCTAGTAATATTAACAATAATTCTTTCAAAATTATAATAATACCTACAACTAGTTTTTTTTTTTTTTTGATCTACAATACTAATAATAACTTGGAAAAAATGGATATTAAAGAGACCTAACATGTTTATTCATTTGATAAGACGAAAATTAAAAATATCACAATCATAATATGTGACATTTTTTTCGGCATATCTATAGTCTATCTAATCTAATTACTAAACTAACTTTGCTAAAATAAAAAAAAATAAAAATTAAACTAACTAAAATCTACCCTAACATTTCTTCTCAGTTTCAATCTAGGCACGAGTCTTCGTCTTCGTGATAGGGATGTGCACATTCTTAGCAGATTGGTGGTAAGGTCGACCCCATTTCAACCATGGAGGAATCTGATCATCACCCGCGGCGGTGTGTGGTGGGGTCCAATGAGGGGGCCACTTATGAGGTGGCCAATGGAATGGTGGGGCCTTACCCGGGCCTGGCGCAGGCATTGGCGGGAGTGGGTGTGGAGGCCAATGGTGATGAATCCACCACCACCACCACCACATAGGAGGGTAGTGATGGAAGAAAAACTCCGGTTGTTCACCGGAGTTTTCTGCCGCCGCCGCAGCCGAGGAATAATCACTTAAAGAGTCTTCTGAAGCTAAGGCATTGGAAAGTGACAAGAAAAGTAGGAAAAGTGTGAGGAATATTGCTAAGTGTTTTCCCATTGTGGTCAACTAAAAAATGTTTAGTGAGATTGAATGAAAAGGAATGTGGGGAATTTATAGGGGTGGTGGAGATTGGAGATAAGTTGGAGTAGGAAACTGAAAAAAATCCTTGATGTGAGTTTAATTTTTTATTTTTTATTTTGGCTCCAATGTTATCTACGTATAGTTTGAATTTGTTGTGGTTAAAAGATTTGGATAAAATTTGTTTTAACTTTTTATTTCTTGAGATGAAATTTTGTACGTAATTGGAATCTTAATTACTACCTCTGTCCCTAAATGAGTGTCCAAATTTCATTTTAAGGCACACTGAAAATCTCAACTTTTTGAACAATTTGGTAACAACGATTCATATATAATCTTGCAATCTCCTTTCCAAACCTTTAGTTTTGCACGTATAAAGAAACCGGTGAATTTTTTTTCCAAAAAAACGTTTAGGGAGAAAGTTATGTTAAAAAAAGACACTCATTTAGGGACAAAGATTTCTTGAAAATGGACACTCATTTAGGGACAGATGGAGTAGTATCTATAGTCATATTGCGCAAGTCATAGTCATCCATTCCAACAAAATCGACCCGTTTTCAAACTAACATTTGAATTCATATATACACTTTAAGGTTTTGTTTTATTTTGTTTTTTTTTTTTTAACAAGAGCTTAGTTTCTTTTAATTAGGTGAAAATGTAAATGGATAAGATATACTCACTCCGTCTCAAAATAATTTATATTAATTTTCTTTTTTGGTGTCCGTTAAGTTTCATTTTTTAAAATGTCATATATTGTTTTTTATTCATTTTACCATGCTTGTTATACTCACAAATCACAATCACTTTCTCACTCATATTAATTTAGAATATACTCCCTCTGTCTCACTCAAATTAGGACAAATTTCCATTTTGCGTGTCCCATTCGAATTAGGACAACCCCAAAATGGAAGTGTTTTATTTAATGGGACCCACATTCACACTCGCAACAACTTTTCACTCATTATTCCCTACCCCACTTTCTCTCTCCTACTTCACTTTTTATACTCACAACACCTAATATACTAACATTTTTTCCTTAATCCCCGTACTCAACCCAAAAATCCTAATTCAGGTGGGACAGATGGAGTATATAGTTTTAGACATGCCAGGTTCATGTGAACCGCTGGTTCCCGGTTCACAATATAGATGAACCTTATAAAACCGCCTATACCCGGTTCACGGTTACGGTTCATTTTTTATTTTAATTTTCATTTAATTTTTATTTATTTTAAAAATATTTAACGGAAAAATAGATGAAAGTTATGACGAAATTGATTGTGTTCACCCCATTTCAAGAAAAATTAGTTATTTTGTTAAAAAAAAATTAACAAAAAATTGGATGAAAGTCATAAAAAAATTAACAAAATGGATGAAAGTTATAGGGAAAATGTAAAAAATCTCAAGGTTCATGTTTCACGGTTCAACGGTTCATGAACCGCCGGTTTTGAGCCTATGAATCTTATAAAACCGTGAACCGCCGGTTCACGGTTCACCCCAGTTCATGGTTTATACGGTTCACGGTTTTTGACGGTTTTTCAGGGTTCATGAACCTCTGGTTCGCCGGTTCATTTAAACCTTTTGTGCATGCCTATATAGTTTCTCACAAATTCCAATCAAGAAAAAAATAAAAAATAGTGCAAATTAATTTAAAATAGAGAGAGTATAATACCATGATACATCAACAAATATATTAAATTAATTTCAATCTTACGTCTTAAACTCTAAACTCTAAATTGGCAATAAAGTTATAAGATGGCCTTAAACTCTAAACTTACAATAAAGTTATACAATAGCATGTCTTGAAAAACCAATTTTCTCTAATAATCAGAAGAAGAAAAAAAACTTTTTTTTTTAAACGCGTAGTGACATTTTTATAAGTAGAACTTTGAGCGTATTAGCATTTCTATATATAAGTGAAACTTCGCGCGTTGCCAGTGGTAGTGTTTAAGAGTGACGGTTGTAGTGTTTAAGAATGTTAGTTGTATTGTTTAAAGACAAAGACTCACGTGAGAACAAGGGGATCCGTCTCATGGGTGAGACGGGTCGGATCCTTGCCCATGACCCGGTCCATGAACAAGTTCCAAGGCCCATGGGGCATAACCCGCCACGTGGCACCCTTTCATAGGTTTTTTTTTTGCTGCTGCTCCAGGACCCATGGGCGACCCTGCCACGTGGCAGTCTCTCATAGGCCCGATTTTTTTTTTTTTTTTAATTTTATATTTTCATTTTTGGTTTTTTCGGTTTTTGAAAAGTAATAGTTACTATAACTAAAAGTAACAAACGTGTTACTTATATGTAATAGTTTGTATATAGAAAAGTAATACATATATACAGAAAAGTAACAGTGTTTTTTTCTATGTTTTTTTCGTTTGCCAAAAGTAATACTTATTTACAACTAAAATGTAACGAACGTGTTACTTATATGTAATAGTGTTTATACATAATTTGTAATACATATGTATAGAAAAGTAATATTATATCTATATGTTTTCATAAGTTACAATGGGGTTCAATTTATCATGATACATATAAAAGTATTACATTATCTATAGAAAATCTGTTACAATTTTCATCTATCAAAGTGTTACATTTACTTGTATAAACAATTACATTCATATACATAAGTTATTATTTTTCAAATGCTACTTTTTTCCTAAAAAATAAAATCAAAATACACAATATTTTACATTTTTGCAAAAGCACTATTATATTTCAGTATAAATTATAAGTACATTTACATATTGTTTGGGTTACATGTAATTATAGTTAGTATTACATTTGAAAAAATGGGTAAAAACGAGCTTATGTTTTTTTAAAACAGGTATTACGTTTACTTATTAACAATGTTACTTTATATGTATACAGTCATTACTTTAAGAGATGGTAACTATTACTTTTGGTAAACCACTGAAAAGCCGAAAAAAAGATATAAAAACTGAAGAAAAAAAAAAAAAAAAAATCCTGCCACGTGGCGGGTCATGCCCATGGGTCAGGATCCGACCCGTCCCACCCATGAGACGGATCCCTTTGTTCTCATGGGAGACCACCTCTTGTTTAAAAGTATCAATTCATTCACACAAAATCTTAGGAAAAAACAGTAGTTCCTTACAATTAGGAAAAACTAGTTTTTAAATGCTTGATGACATTTTTGTAATTAAGTAGAACTTATTTTAAAAACGTAACTAGATTTTTTCAAACACGCGATAATACTTTTGTAAATAACTTGTACTTCTTTTAAAATGTGCGGTATGTAAATAACTTAAACTTGTTAACACAACGCCACTACTACTAACACTCTTTAACACAGAAATGACACTTTTTAACACGAGTTGGCACTGACACTTTTTATGAACATGCATTGACACTCATTAACACATGAACTAACACTTGTAAACTACAACTGACGTTTTTAAACACTACAATTGGCACTCTTAAACACTATCACAGACACTCTTTAAACACATGAATTGACACCCAATAACACATGAACAGACACTCAATAACACCACCATTGTCACCCTTAAACACTACCATTGATACCCTTATAACACCCCTCATTGGCACTATTGAACACCAAAACTGGCATTTTAAACACTATAACTGACACTCTTAAACACTACCACCGACACAGGAAAAAAAATCATTTATTTAGAAAATTTCACCGCTTGCAAAATTTCACTTATTTAAAACAAAAACGTCACTGCGCATTTTTAAAACAACGTTGGCAAATGATTGGAAAAATTGGTTTTTCCTTAGACATGCTCATTCAATTGAACGAACCAAACTTGAACCGTTGATAACTTAACTAAACCGAACTAGTTTATCCACCACTACCGCTCGGTCCGGCCGGCGAAGTCCCTATCTCCTTTATTTGGCGGGTAATTCCCCGATTCTTACAAATTTTTCGTTTACTTGATTCGGTTTCATGGTCAGATGATTAAATTTTGAGAAGCTGTTTGATGTTTTCTTTAAAGTTCCCAATCCTAATGTGCAATCGTAGTGTGGATTCTCTTGATTGTTTGTTGGTTGGTTTGTGTATGAAAATCGAGAGTCTTGAGATTGCGCCACAGGTTTTACCGACGATTTGGCTGATGAATGTTCGACTTGAGGAATCAAGTTTCGTTTATTGATCAAAGGTCTTGTTTTCAGGTAATGGGTGTTTTGGAAGTAGGAAGAAGTTAAGATTTTGTGTTGGGAGGATCGATTTAAGGGAATGTGATTTGGTTTTGGTAAAGAATGGAAAATATTTGGATGCATTTGAGGCTTTAAATCAGATGAAGAATGAGATTAATCCTGAGGTTCTTTGAGGAGCAAAAGAACTAATCCGCCCGAGGAGTATATGTGAAGGTGGCAGATGAAATGTTTGATGAAATGCTTGTGTTGGGGCTATTGCCTGATTTTTATGCTTACAATGTGTTTGTAAATGGTTTGTGTAAGCAGAATAAGTTGGATTGAGGTTTAAAGATGCTTGCATCTATGGAGAAAATGTGGATGTAAAACCCAATTAGATTACTTGTAATACGATCTTACATTGGATGAGTGACCGTTAAGAATTGAGCATTGGGAAGAGAGGTTTTTATTTTTTTTGGTCTGAACCACCAGTATCCGAACATCACATTGGATGCCGACTAATCTGGTTCGAGCCGGGTAGGACCACAAGGGCGGCAAAGCTCTCCTAACAAGTATTTAACACTGCTGCATTCCCAGGGCTCGAACCCGAGACCTCTGGTTAAGCTAGAACACCCCCTTACCAGGTGATCAGTATCCGAACATCACATTGGATGCCGACTAATCTGGTTCGAGCCGGGTAGGACCACAAGGGCGGCAAAGCTCTCCCAACAAGTATTTAACAATTATGCAAATGAGAGTTAAGGTCATTAGGCTGATTCTTAATTTGGTCATATGGGATTTTGATTTGTGGTTTGGTCAATAAATGTGAAGTCTTTGAAGCATGTGGCTTGTTTGAGGAGACAGTGAGGAACAATTTCATACCTTGTTCTTCAACATTTGATGAATTTATGTGTGATTGTGCCCCAAGGGCTTGCTTGTTGAAGCACTGGACTTGGTAAAGAAATGTGGTAAGAAAGTTGTTGGGGGGCTAGATCGTGATAACTGATAAGTGTTCATTGCACAAAACAGGTTTAAGCAGACTGCTTTGATCATAAATTGAAATCAAAGGAACTCTCTGTTGGATGTTCGGATGTGGTACTGAAGCATGCGATTTATTTGGTCTACTGGAATCTACAGAGAACAAGCAAGGAGGCAAGCTTGACTCAACTCAGTTTATACTTGTGTATTAAAACCAGCAATCCAGGTGCTCTTTTTTAAATGTCACTTAAATTATTATTTACTTCACAAGTATTAATTTTATGAAATGTGAGCAATATATGTTTTTTCTGCATATGATATTATGTTATGTGACCCTATTATTCTATCATAAACGACCCTAGATTCTTATGAATGCGTTTCTTTTACAATCCCAAGTTATTCTACTGTATTCTTCAGCTAACACTAGGGTCACAAAAACATTTACACTACATGTTACAAAATGCATGCGATTGGCTGTATAGTACATAGATCTTGCTACTTAGTGATAGAACCCAATATTTCTGACAGAAGCAACCCTTTATGTGTTTTGTTTTGTGACATATTCGTACTCCTACTTCTAATATGCATGTAAAGTTGAAGCGCTTTTCCAGTTCAGCTTTCATTAAAACTTATAATTCTGCTTGTCTCTGATATGTAGCCTTCTTGATATACCATAATTGGGATTCGGGTAGTTGAGAAATTTGAGGTCTTTCTATAAACCTAAAACCACTCGGAATTTAAACCTAATTTTTTCTTAGTATAACCAGGTCACCCACCTTATGGATATAAAGCTTAAGTTAGTGAAGTTTAGTACCTTATCATACAATTTAGTTACCTATACACCTCATTCTTTGCTTAATCACAGTTCAATTGCTACCTAAATGAAGGTATATTTCAATTGATTTGGTGATGAATCTTTGTTGGATGTGGCCACTAAAAGGGAGAAAGGGAAAGAACAAGATGAAAGCGTTAATTTATTTAGGGTACTTATTTCTTTTCTTTTTTATTCCTTGGCTACAATAACTGTCATTGGCCAAGTGAATGAGCATTCAATCCTCCTTCATACGGTCGTAGGTTCGAATCTAATGCATCGAAGAGGATTATTTTAGCTACTTAATCTTCATTTAATCTGTTACACATATTGTCACCGTCCGACTGAATAATAATTCAATCATCTTGCATGTCGTTGTATGTTCTTGAAATCTCATCAGGAAAAGAGGGCTACCCTCATTGTCTAACCCATAAGCCCATAATCATTGTGAATCAACCAAAATAAAAAAAATAAAATTAGGAGTATAGATTTAACCCATGAAAGAAAGAAAAGGAGAATAATTTAGACTAATTGACCTTTGACTTCAAATCAGATCAAAAATGAATAATGAGCAGCATGCACTGTTTCTAGCTGCCTACCAAAACCATGAATTACTATAATAAAAGGGATTCATGAATGTGAATCCATTTCCTTGTCATAAGCTTATAATTGGTACTTGGGTTAGGCCACTAAAACATTGTGGAGCCCTGCTATGACCTGAGTGTCGATACATCTCTTTAATAATCTCTTAGTCTTTATTCTTTTGTAATTAAATATATCAGAATTTTGACTCATACAGTTTTATAAAATCTTCTTATATAACTGTCGTGAGTCGTGACCCACCAGTCTATTGTTTGAATCCCCGTATAGCAACATTTCATTGTCTCGTTGGACATCCCAACCACCAGCATTGCCACGTTACTAAGTTGTAGCTGATAGAATTAGAATCAAATGTGTCATCATATTTTCTTGGTCTCTACAAGTTTAATTTTCTAAAAATGAAATTTCTAGCTGATCAAAAGTGACTAAATTTGACTTGAGAAGTTTTTCTCCATCAGGGCTGCCCAGTCCTGATGTTAGTTAATATCGCAGCATCCAAGTGTGGAAAACAATTTTATATACTATTATCTTTTCTTACCTTTGAGAAAGTAATTAGGTGAAACGATAGAAATAAACATGGGAAACATAGGACAATGTCTGACATGTTACATTTAAAAAAAAAAGTAAAACTACATTCAGTTGATAAGAAATACTCCCTCCGTCCCAAAATGATCTTCATACTTTTTTTGCTGTTATTGCGAAAGAACTTTAAGCAATAGTTTCAGGTTGATTTAGGTGTCGTAATGAAAATCTAAAACTTGTTATTGATAGTATTGTTGATGTTGTATTAATAACAAGTTTAGATTTTTATTAATATAATTAAATCAACTTCAAATTATTGCTCAAAGTTCCTTCGTAATAACACCGAAAAAAGTATGAAGATCATTTTGGGACGGAGGGAGTATTCCAGACACATTTGAAAATTCTCCTGAAAAAGGTAACCAAAAAAGTTCATAATATTAAAAAAGCCAAGCTGTTGACTGTGGCATATCGTTATCAACCAAGCATAAACAGGTTGGCAGAACCAAAGATGGAAACAAGCACGAGTGTACCACTCTGTTGGACAATGGTACAACTGCATTCTGAACATGGCCGGAATCTATTACAAAGTTCTGAGCATCAGTCCCTGACTTAACCAGTAATACTCCCTCTGACCCAGAAAGATAGTCACATTTTGACTTTTTATGGTCAACAAAATTGAACTTTGACCAAACATTGGTGTCAATCTAATCATCACAATAAAATTCTAAAAAGTGTTATTGATAAATTACTTAATAATTAATCAATTACAACTTTTTGAATTTCACTAGAATGATTAGATCGACACTAGTGTTTGGTCAAAGTTCATTTTTGTTGACCATAAAAAGTCAAAATGAGACTATCTTTCTAGGACAGAGGGAGTATGAAAAATGCTTATCTAGAGTCGAGCTGTAGTGCTGTGGGACCGGCTTACCGGCTGAGGCTACATGAGGCAGCCACCATTTTTACGATGCAATTCAATCAATGACACGTTTGAAAAAGTATTTGTTTCTTATCTTAGGGCTATATAATGCAAAATTACGTATGCTTTTTCTGCATCCATGGTGCATTTCTTATACAGAGCATTTCTATATCAAATGGTATTCTAATTGGTTATTATAGTTTATATTTGTGTACATGTTGGGTAGACCTCAGGTAGTTTTCAGTTTAGTTATCCTGTAAGATTTTATTATTCTTTTCGGTACAGTACATTATTGCCCATAACCTCATTCACTGAATAAAACAATTAAAGATAAAATAGCCCATAAAGACTGACACCGGGGAAAAGAGGCCATACTCGTGTAATAAAGAACCATAACGAGTTTGTGCTTGTGTGTGATTGTTTGTCTGAATACAGCTGAATGGAAGAGTAATCGCTCTTGATTGGCAATTAAAGATAAATTAGACTCCTTACGATTGATTACTCAATTACATGCATCAAGAACTTGTTTAATCTAGTTTCTGACACTGTAGATTTGTTGAAAAAGAGTGTCATCGGGGCATAATTGCAGCCACTAACAACGTCTAGACCCTTTCTTTGACATAATCTTTAGAGTTTTGAACTTTTTTCATGCATTCTTATCCTTGCAATCATTAAAAGCTACGAGTAGTAAATTTGTCTATTCGTAGTACTAAGATTTTTTTTTCAACGAAAATTCTTGAAAATATGATATGTATTGAGTGCGACATACCTGAGAAAAAGGGAAGCCTTTTTTTGCATAATTCAACTGTGATTGATGACTTCATTTGCTTTACTGATAACTGCATTGCTGACTAGAACGTTTCTTAACAAGGTTGAGTGGTCATGATGGGGAAGATGGGCACATGAATCACTAACTCAAATTTTCCAAGAAAATATGGTCGTGTAAAGAAAGTGATCTTTAGCTGCCATGGATGGACTCCAAGTTCAGTAAGGTGAGTTTTCCTGTTGTGTGTATGAGTTAGTAATGCACGTGCCCTGCTTCTCCATCTTGCTCATCACCCACCTTCTCATTCCTTTTTCTGCACCCACCTCTCTGTGTGTTGTATGTGTGAATGTGTGTGTGTGTTTGGGGGAGGGATAAAATGGGGATATATAGATACCCATAAGCAAAACTGACCTGGTTTCCTCCTCATTTATAACAAAATAAGTAAGTTAAGGAGTGTAATTGTCTCCAAGGGTTTGGGTGGGTGGGTGGGGGTGTTTGAGGAACTGGAAAAAAAAATTCTTAGTTGGGAATGGGACCCTTTGAATTTGCATTCCAAACAGCTTGTGACAACTAGTTTAGGACCACCATTGGTCTAAATTTTTACCATCTTGGTTTTTCCTAGTGCACCTTTTTTTTTTCAACTTCTAGTCTACAACCCTTTGGTTGGTCTCACTTAGAGAAAGTTTAAAGGTGGAAGGTGAAGATACACAAATCTTGAAAAACGGACCAACATTCAAGTTAAAACTACTCCCTCCGTTCCAAAATGATCTTCACATTTGACTATTCAAATTTTTTAAGGATATGAACACTTGCTTCATTACCTATGTTGTGTTTATCCATATTTAAGCCTAAATTTGTAGAAAAATAACAAACGAGAAGATCATTTTGGGACGGAGGGAGTATTTAACAGCGTAGTACGTAACGAATCCTGTTTTTAAAGTCAATCTAGGAATAAAATGGTCAAGTGACTAAGTTTTTTTCCTTAGGGATGGCTATTAGCTCAAATGTGACTTTGGAACCACATGTCACATTTGACCATTCTGAAGGTCCCCCGCCCCCTTATTCTCTTCTTTGAATTACAAAGTTTGAAACATGTGTATGTGACAATAATAACTCAAATGATTATGAGGAAATTATAGGGGGTTTTCCTTTTACCCGAAGCAAGATCTTATTTAGCTTGAACAGGGGTATAACGCTATGATACAGTAGTTGCTCTGACAATACCTGACGTGAGATTTAACTATATTATTGTCATTATACTTGGTATATGAAAGTAGGTACCAATTTAAAAATTATGGCTCATTTTAATTGTTCCATCTGCCATATTTAATTGGCCTTTACTCCAGAATGGACATTATGTTGTGACCAATTAACTTTGGCAAGATTTCTGTGTATTATCACAAGCATCTTGTTTCCTTTTCTTGATGTCAGGTCAATTTTCTTAGTCACAATTCTGATACATGGCTGAACAACATGCACTTTTGTGGTCTCCACAAAGTAGTCTTCCTAGTTTAGATGAAATACAAGAAACCCTTTTGTTGTATGCATACTTTGCAGATTATGCCAAATTATGAATGAAGTTAAATTTTAACAGAAATTATGGCCACGAGCCTACGACTGAGGGATCTAATCATCTAGCATCCAACTAGTATGCCGAAAATGCTAAAATTTCACTTAATTTTTTTGGTGTTAGTCAATTTATTAAGACCCTTTTGTTTGATAACTATAGAAAGTGACATGACATGGTCCTAAAGTGTAGTGGGAGTGGCCTTTTGCATTAGGGTTCATCTTGTTTCTATCAAGCCTATAATCCGAGATCGCTCCTCTCCACAGAACATGCATATTATGTGTCGTGTTTGTTACGTAGCTATCGGAGGTTGTAACAACATACATCCTCAAGGAGAAGATCCATATATGTTGGACATTGGATGTGCATTTGCTTGATTTGTTATATGTGAGTATATATCATCAAGGAATTTCAAGAAAATATTTTCTCATCTTTTGGTTAGTTTATTGCACATAAACTTGTTTCATGAAAAACGATGGCTATTTCAAGAAAATGGAAAAATATATAAAGACTTGTATCTTTTTCTAAGTCCAAACCACCACCTACTGGTCTAACCCTTGAAAGTCATAAACTAGGGTTGGTAACCAATGTGGAGTTAATAGTACTCTAGAGCAAGCATGGAGGCCAAAAAAGAATACTCCCTCCGTCCCATTTTAATAGTCAAAAAAGGGTGGGTTCAAGAATTAAGGAAAAGGTGATGTGTTGTGAGTGTTGATAGTTGGGTAGGAGAGAGAAAGTGGAGTAGAGAATAGTTAGTGGATAATTGTTGTGAGCATGACATGTAGGACCCACTTTCCATTTTAAGATTTTGACTCTTACAATGGGACGCCCTTTTAGGAAATTTTTGACTCTTAAAATGGGACAGAGGAGTATATCATAGTCATTTTAACTGCACTTTTAAAAATTAGAATTATATATAATTGAAGTGGAAAATACTAATTGATACTACCTCCGTTCCAAAATGAGTGTACTTTTTTAATTAATGTTAATAGGAAAAATCTATATTTGTGAGAGATTGAATAACATTTTTCACCAGGACTCATGATTAAGATGTGGGACATAGCCAGGGGCGGATCCAGTAGTGTATGACCAGGGTGGGCAGGTGCACACCCTGGATTTTCCGGGATAAAAATAGCGAGTAGTTATAAATAAAAAAAAAACACTTTAGGGGTGTAAACTGTTAATTTTCCAGGCTTGGGGACGGAAAAACAAAACAAAAGGTTGGTTAGTTAAGTTAGGCCATTTTGGAGCTACATTCGTGTCCGCAAGTCGCGCACACCCCCTGCGCACCCGAGCATGAGAGAGAGCCTCTAGTTTGCACAATCTTAACTCATACACAAGTTATGTGGTTCGAGCCACAAATCGACAAATTTTTAACTGAAATTTGGGAGGCTCATTTAAAGGAAGGAGCTTTGGGAAGTCTTTCACTTCCTTTCCCATGTGGGATACAAACCCACTCCCCAACTTACCCATTAACATTTGGTCTTTAAATTTTTTTCTACCATCCTATATTAAATTGGACTCACGACATTTAGTATTTACATGGAGAAAATATTGTTCCACTTTATAATCCACTTTAATCAACGAATGATTTTCCCAAGGAAATGCGCGCAATTTCCTTCACATAATTATACATTTTTCCAACACGAGTTGCGTAAATGGGGGATGATATGCTTAATGATTCTTTAGTGTCTTATGTTGAAAAAGATGTACTAACCAATATAAGCGTTGATGAAGTCATAAAGTACTTTCAGGAAATGTCAGTGTGTCGTAAATCATTGTAATCTTTATTTTTATTTATAAAAATGATGCATATTATTTTATCTTGAAATTTTATTTTATTTTTATATTGCATTAAGTTTTGCACATCCTAACTTGAAATCATGGATACGCCACTTAACATAGCACAAGAGAAATAGAGGTGGTGACCTTGGCCTACTTTTTGTTTGCCCTTCAATATTTTTCTTATTACTTTTGTTTCTTTCTTTTCTTTGGTATTGAAGAATGTGGTTGTAGTAGGGTAGGAAATTTGAAGGGCAACTTCATGATTGTACTATATAATTGTCTTCTTTTACAAGTGCCACTTTCCCTTCAAAATGCAGCCTTCTATGTGTCTTCTCCAAGTCCAATTCCCATTTTGAAGGTCAAAGATGCTTCTCATGTCTTAGCTACGTGTTATGCATACACATTACACACATAAATATACACACACTTTTAGGCGCGGGTCAATTTTGAAGTAAAATTTAATGCGCGACGGCTGAAACAGCTTGTGTAAATGAGATACTAATGATTCAAACTTTCGCTTAAAGTTTGGATATGACTTAATCATCCATTAGGGACATTCCAAGTAAGTCTATAACGCATATCCGATCCCAAATTGAAACCAAGTAATGGTTTCATGTCAAGAAATGGATCATTTTCACACTACTAAACATAACCTTCAATCTCTAAATGCCAATGCCATCAATTTTCTTCCTAAAGATATGAGTTGCATGTGTTATTTACTATTGTGGTGGTACCTCAAAGAGAGAGAGAGAGATGGACACTATTTGAATGAGTGAGTAGACATCCATTTTCTCCACAAAAGGATTGTCAAAATCTAGAAGAAAGCAATAAAAACTCTAATCTAATACTATCAATGTTGGTAGATGGTCCAGCCATGAAATAAAGTTGAGGGTGCAAAAAATTAAGTGGATGGTAGATATGAAATGGGAGCACCTTTTTATGCCTAGCTACTAGGCCCTCCAAAGTACTTGTCCTAACCTAAGTTTCTTAACAAGTTTGGCTTCTACTCTCTCCCTATTCCACCCAATGAAAATCCACACCTCTTTAGAAGATGAACTATTGCGGCACAAGTTTTTATTTTCATTGTTTTGTGGTAGGTAATGATATGAATTAAGATATTTTTGTTCTTTTTTATTATTATTTAAAGGATTGAGATTGAGATTTATTTGACGTATGTATAATTTATTATAAGACAATTAAGCACTAGCATTAATGCTAACATAACTCCCGACAAGGAATTTCACTACCTTAGGACCATAGATATCTTAATCCGAGTTATTGGCTGCAGCTGGCAGCGCTTCGGCCACAAAAAAGTTACAAATTCTCAAATTATGAATGATGAAAGGAACAAACATTCACTCATATAAATGTAAATTCTCTCTAGCTTTATCCCATTCTTTCCTTTCTTTATCTAAATTATTATAATAATGATTGGTAAGTTGATAAAGGGCCTGTCTCCTGTGCGGCCGCCGCACAGTGTGCGACGGCGCACGGAGCTGAGCCGAGCCGCTTTTTTTTTTTTTTTGCCACCCCCAACTTTTTTTCCTCCCAACAAAAGTAACACTTATTATAACGAAATGTAACACTTTTGTTTTCAAATGTAACATTATTTTTTTTCAGAAAATGTACCACAATTTTGCTGCAATAGATTAAAGATAATATAAAGATTGACAATTAAACCAATGTCACACTTTTTATAAAGGAATGTAACACTCTGTTTTTCAAATGTAACACTTTTTTTTCAAAATTAACATAAGATTAACAAACTAAACTAATGTTATATTTTATAAAAAATGAATGTAACATTTTTTATCTCAATTGTAACAGTTTATATTCTTAAATGTAACATTATATCTTAAATGTAACAATTGAAATTGAGAAAGTAACAATTGAAATGCAAACCCAATTTTTTTTTTGTAAAACTGCTGTTACATTTAACAGTAGAAAGTGTTACTTTTTGAAGATGAAATTGTTACTTTTATCAGAACAGAGTGTTACATCTTAGCTGATGAGCAGCTCAAACTTTCTGTGTGTAAAAACATATCAGGACCTATGTAGTTTTATTCGTCTCGTCGAACCGAACACAACGGTATTTTTTTAAAAAAAATCTAAGTTATAAATCTCAAGATATAGCATTTTAAAGTTATTGTATTTTTTTTAAGGACACGTGACAGCGCGCGACTGTGTGAACCAGCGTGTGGCTCACAGTGCGCCACGTGTCGCGCTAGGAGCGGAGGAAAGGGTGGCGGGTCGGGCGGGTTTGGCCCGCCACACGCCATACACCCGTTGTATATGAGAATTTGTCGTTGATAAATAAAATGAAATTTAAATTATTATAATAATAATGATTGGTAACATTTGGAATGAAATGATATGTTAACTTGTAAAAAAAAAAAAAAAAATGGCACTTCTTTGACCTGGCTTTCCACTGATAGAGATATGAGTCCCATGAAAATTATACTCCCTCTGTCCCAAAATGAGTGTCCAATTTCAGGAATTTTTTGTCCCAAAATGAGTGTTCATTTTGATCATTACTTTGTCCCTAAATGTTTTTTTTCAAAAAAAAATTCACCAGTCTCTTTATACTTTTTTCTCTTTTTTTTTTTTAATTTTAATCACATTAATTCAGAGATGTCAATTCAAAAACAATGGATGACATCATATAATCCAAATAATCTATTTTAAATTATAAAAATTAAAATAAAAGGTGGTGTGATTAGTGGTTAATGAGGTGTTACCACCTAAATTAAGAGAAAAGGGAAAGACAGCCATGGAGTATGTAAAGCTGCCCATTACACATATTCAGTGTAATGGACATATCACTTAAAACAACAAGTAACATTATTTTGGAGGCAAATTATAGTGGTAATCTGTTTTATTGATTTGATGTAAGTAGAATGTAGGGCCTTAATTTTTCAAGATCGGTTAATTAATTAATTTTTATTTGATATTCGACGGGTGGCCTTTTATTATATCATCGGTACTGTGTGAATGTGATATTATTAAGATTTGAAACTTTTGTACTGCTATATTTTTAGTTTGAATGAATTTTCACTAATGTCGCTCTCAATTGTTTCGTTGATAGTTAGTGCATACTAAAGTTTCACTAACGTCGCTCTCAATTATTTCATTAATAGTTAGTGCATGGATCAACATTACCTTGAGTTAGTGAGATCACGAACTCACTAATTGTGATATAATTTGGATTCATTTCATAACAATAGTTTCGCTCGCATTAGTATTGGAGCAAATAGTATATGAAATGAGGCTCGCCTTGCTGCGCAAACCCTAGATAATTAGAGATTAGTGAAAATGTGTATCTAATTCGCATCCCGTGGAGAATGTTATATAAGTTTAAGAAAAATTCAAAATCTCTCACTAATTTTAGTGCTAGTTTGCTACTACTATTGATCACTCTATTTCATGATGTTTAAATGCCTAAGGATAATTGTATTAAGTAAAGAGTAACTAATAAAATTATTTTTTTCATAATACTAGAAAAAATGGGATTTTAGGTTTGTAATGATAGAACAATTTTAATCCCTGAATGCCATACTCATATTTAAGTAAGAGAAAGAGGAAGAGATGAAGCGGAAGCATGTAATAAATGTATACCTGTTGAATTCATCTTGATGTCTTGAAGGGAGAATAAGAATGAAGTAGAAGATAATGTAGGGAGATGATCTTCTAAATGAAAGTGTCTCTTAATCTCTCAAAAGTTCTTTCAATAATGAAGAGATAATTTAGATGAGAGAAAGTAAGAATCAAGTATGTTTAAGGCTTGATGGAGGGGCCTTTATATAGTAAACATGGTGACACTTCAAATAGGGATCATACCTATTCATTTCCAAAGCAATGTTGATTTACTATCTTGCCCATCAAGATAGATAAATAACATTTCAGGGATTCTACACATTGACTATTTTGACCATACTTTATATTAATGTCATAGTTATGATTTTATTTATGGAAGGTACCAAATTATTTGTGTTGCAAGCCACATTGATCTAACAATCTCCCACTTGGGTTGCAAAACAATTTCTTCCTTTAAATCATAAGTACAACATAAATGATAACCCAAATGTGCACTTTGTTATCACTTATAACAATCTCGTCCATTAGCCATACAAGTATAGAACTAAAGGGGCAGTCGTTGTAATTGATTCGCAACTAAACCCACTATAATTACATATACTAATTCAACTAAATGACATAGATCAAAAGTATGGATGTGTAGCATGGATCTTAATGAATATATACATATTCTTCCAACTAGTCCAACTTAACCAAATGAGATCAAACTTTAAATAATAATAGAACAATAAAATTGAAGAAAACAACATAAACTCCCACTATATTAAATGTTATCAAAAGTTGTTACACCCATATGAGCAACATGCTCGTGAAACACTAAAGGTGATAACGCCTTAGTAAACGGATCCGCTAACATAGAGTTTGTACCAATAAGTTGTATTTCTATTTGTTCATTTCGTACCCTCTCTCTTACAACAAGAAATTTAATGTCAATGTGTTTAGACTTTGACGAGCTCTTGTTATTGTTGGAGTACAAGACCGCTGCCCTATTGTCACAATAAAGCTTAATAGGTCTTTCGACACTATCAACAATACGCAGTCCCTCAGTGAATTTACGCAGCCATATAGCTTGATTTGATGCCTCGAAACAAGCAACGAACTCGGCTTCCATGGTGGAGGAAGTAACGAGTGTCTGCTTGGCACTTCTCCAAGAAATGGCTCCACCGGCTAATGTGAAAACATAACCAGACGTTGATTTACAGCTGTCTTGGCATCCAGCAAAGTCGGAATCGGAATACCCAATGATCTCGAGATGATCCGACTTTGAATATGTAAGCATGTAGTCCTTGGTGTTTTGTAAGTATCGCATCACTCTTTTGGCTGCGACCCAATGTTCTCTCCCCGGATTGCTTTGGTATCGACCAAGCATCCCAACAATAAAAGCTAAGTCTGGACGAGTACAGACTTGAGCATACATTAAGCTTCCTACTGCTAATGCATAAGGGATGTTTTCCATATACTTGGTTTCAAAATTGTTTTTGGGACATTGATTAAGACTAAATTTATCTCCTTTAGAGACAGGGGTGCCATGTGGTTTACAGTTTTGCATGCTAAATCTTTGTAATACCTTCTCTATATAGGCCTTTTGTGATAATCCTAAAGTACCTCGTGAGCGATCACGGTGTATTTGGATTCCTAATACAAAAGATGCCTCTCCAAGATCTTTCATTTCAAATTTCTTTGAAAGAAATTTCTTAGTGTCTTTAAGAAGGTTCAAGTCATTACTAGCAAGTAAAATATCATCCACATATAAGACTAAGAATATAAATTTATTCCCACTGAACTTATGGTATATACAATCTTCACCAATATTCATTTCAAAGCCAAATGAAAGAATTACTTGGTTAAATTTGAGATACCATTGACGGGAAGCTTGCTTGAGCCCAGAAATGGATTTCTTAAGTTTACAAACTAAATGATTAGTTTGTTCCAAATCATCCACCATTTCTGGTTTCTTCATATAAATGGTTTCCTCAATGTCTCCATTGAGAAAAGCAGTTTTTACATCCATTTGATGAAGCTCAAGGTCATAATATGCCACTAAAGCCATAATGATCCTAAAGGAGTTTTTAGAAGACACCGGAGAGAATGTTTTTTTGTAGTCAATACCTTCCTTTTGAGTGAAACCTTTGGCAACAAGACGAGCCTTATGTCTTTCCACATTACCTTGTGAATCCCTTTTGGTTTTAAATATCCATTTACAACCAATCGGTTTCACATCCTTCGGTAATGAGACAAGATCTCAAACGTCGTTGCCTTTCATAGATTTTAACTCTTCATTAATGGCATTGATCCACTTATGAGAATTAGGACCTTTAATGGCTTCGTGGAAGGTGAGAGGCTCATCTCCCACTAAACCTAGGTGTCCTTCATTCTCTGCAAGATACACCTCATAATCATCCGAAATGGCACTTCTTCTAACTCTATTGGATCTCCTTAAATGCACTGGTTCTTCCTCATTTTGAGGTTGTTGAATTTCCTCATTTTGATCAACATTTTCATGTTGTTCAATATTTATAGGGGAGTCAATATTTTGAATTTGTTCCTCTTGAATTTCAGGTACAAGTACTTGATTTTCAATTGGGACTACTAAGGGAAGAGGTATAGAAAAGGATTCCTCTTCCTTAAATTCAAAATTATTATTCCTAATTTCCCCTCTAAATTCAACATCCTCAAAGAACCTAGCATTTCCCGTTTCAAAAAACGTTCTAGTTTTCGGGTTGTAAAATTTATAGCCCCTTGATCTTTCGGCATACCCTACAAAGTAGCAACTAACTGTCTTAGCGTCCAATTTTCCTTCGTTAGGCCTATAAGGCCTAGCTTCTGCTGGACAACCCCATACATGAAGATGATTTAGGGACGGTTTCTTATTCGTCCATAATTCATAAGGGATTTTATTGTTAGTGGCCTTAGAGGGAGCCCTATTTAGAAGATAAGTTGCGGTTTTTAATGCATCGCCCCATAATGAGTGAGGTAAAGAAGTACAAGAAACCATACTTCTTACCATATCCTTAAGGGTTCTATTACGTCTCTCAGCTACACCATTCATGCTAGGCGTACCCGGCATAGTGTAGTGAGGGACAATCCCACACTCTTCAAGATAGCGAGCAAAAGGACCCGGACGTTGTTCTCCCGAACCATCATTCCGACCATAGTATTCACCACCACGATCGGATCTAACGTTCTTAATAGTCTTACCTAGTTGATTTTTAACTTCGGCTTTAAAAGACTTGAAAACGTCCAAAGATTGAGACTTTTCATGAAGCAAATAAATGTATCCATATCGAGAGTAGTCGTCTATGAACGTAATAAAATATTGTTGACCATTCCAAGAAGGAGAAGGGAATGGCCCACAAATATCCGTATGTATTAGTTCTAAGACGCTTGAGGCTCTCGAGGATACCTTTCTTTTCGAGTTTGTAAACTTTCCTTTTAGGCATTCAATGCAAAAGTCCTTTTCAGGAACATCAAGTTTATTTATGATTCCTTCTGACACAAGCTTATCAATTCTCCTTTTGGAGATATGACCCAAACGCCTATGCCATAAGGTATAAGAATTTTCACTTGAAAACTTTCGCTTCTTAGATTTAGTTTCATTATTATGGGACTCATTGATTGTTTGAGTAGTGTTAAGCAAATAAAGATTATCACTACTCGATAAAGTACTAGTACCAACAATAATGGAATTGAAATATAAATCACATCTATTATTACCAAATGAACAAGAGTAACCCTCTTTGTCCAAAACAGTGATAGATATTAAATTCCTTCTAAACGAAGGTACAATAAAAGTATTATTTAATACAAAATAATATCATGTACTTAACAACAATCTAAAGGTTCCAATGCCTATGACTTCTACCGGGTTCCCAGCTCCCATATAGATGAATCTTTCATCTTCACTGGGTCTTCGGTAATTCAGGCAACCCTGCATAGACATACTAATGTGAGTTGTTGCACCAGAATCCAACCACCATGTATATGTAGGAATTGAAACTAAATTAGCCTCAGTACAAACAAGACCAAATGGCATACCTTTCTTAGCACGCCAAGCGTGATACTTAGGGCAGTCGTACTTCATATGACTCGGGTCCTTGCAAAAGAAGCACTTCTTTTCCTTACGATCATCAGATGATCCTTTAGGCTTCTTATTGCTTGTTACCGCAATTTCCTTCCCTCTTCTCTTAGTCCCATGAGAAGAGGTAGATGCTAAGTGAGCACTTTCAATTTTAGATTGCTTCAACCTATCTTCCTCTTGTGTCAGATGTGAGATTAATTCATTAATATCCCACTTGTCTTTCTGACAATTATAGGTCACCTCAAAGTGACCAAACTGAGGAGGAAGAGAAATCAACACTAAATGGACGAGAAGATCTTCCGATATCTCTAACTTAAGTCCTTTTAGTTTAGTTGATAAGTGAAGCATTTCTAAAATATACTCCCTTAAGTTCCCGGTACCCTTGTACTTCATGGAAACAAGTTTCCTTAGGGTAGAACTTGTTTCCGACTTTTTGCTTTTAGCAAAGCGCCGCTCAAGGGTTTCCAGAAAGGTCTTAGCATCAACGTCCTCGGGGACACTGTTGAGAAATGCCTCCGGGACAACATTTTTCATGATCATAAGACTTACGCGATTAGAGCGTTTCCACTTCTCAAAGTTCAAGCGATCCTCAGCGGTGCTATCTTCACTAAGAGGAAGAGGAATTGGCTCCCTAAATGCGAGGTCTATGTCCATGCAGCCCAAGATCATAGTAATTTTGTTTTTCCAAGTTTTAAAGTTTGTCCCATTAAGCATTAGAATTGTGCTCATCGCAGCAGTAATAGAAGAAGCGTTAAGTAAATCTGGGAATCGAGAACAAAAATGAATACAAAACAATAATAAGTAACTACATTATGAATTAAAAGATTAATTATATCAAATGAAATCCATCAATAAAGCAATTAACATGACATCAAAACTAATCTTTGGATTGCGAATTGATTCATAAATAACTACTTTAGATGACAAGTAATTTGAACAATATTTGATTAAATGCTTAATCTTCCTTTGGGTAGTCTTAAGCATTTAATAAAATTACCAAATGTTCATTTTATATGTCATCACAAGAATGCTTAAGACTTTCCTAGTACGTGGCGTTGTTCAACCTTAGTCGTTCCACCAATCCGTTCGGATGGTTGAGGAGACCAGTCAAGGTTTCCAGCCTGATATACCATCGTTAGTCAAATGTCAAGATCTTCTTTGGAAAATTCAAGTCATTCATATCTTAAACATTCAACACTTTAATAATTTTGCATTTAAATAACGTTAATCACTTAGGTGATAATATTATTTAAATAATGAATAAAATTATTTAAGCATATAATTAATCAGGGCTTTAAGGTTTGAAAAATTAATGTTTTGTCCAAGGGAAACAAAAGTTGTACAGAAAATAAGAATTTTTCAGAAAAAATCTGTGAACAGTGACTGCTCGGCCGAGTCAAGGAAAGTGCTCGGCCGAGCACTTTAAATCAGATTGTTTGAAAATTGATCTGCTCGGCCGAGCAGAACAAAGGACACGACCGAGTACTTTTAATCAGAACATTTTGCCTTTGTTGACATACAATGCGCGGCCGAGCAAATCCAAACGCTCGGCCGTGCAAGTCTTGGTCCGACCGGGCAAAGCCAAAACCGACCGGATTATCAAGAGAACCGAACCGGACTCGACCAAAGATCCAACCGGTTTATGTCAATTTTGGCGCCTGTTCATCTGCTCGGCCGAGCAAAACAAAGGACTCGGCCGAGCAGTTCGCGCCTTTTCATATGCTCGGCCGAGCAGAACAAAGGACTCGGCCGAGCAAGGCGAATTCTGCACTTCTGAATTTTGTTTTAAAAATTTCCCAAAACAATGAATTGCAAGTAGATCCACATGGTATGTACTTAAAACATAAAACCACGTTATATAGGGATAATCTTACTTTAAATTAGTGGAATCAAGTGAGTAGATCCTTATGGTATGTTCATTACAACATAAACCATGCTTTTAAGGGATAGTCTCACATGAACCATTTTAAAGAACAAAACTTTTCAAACCATTTACTTAATTTAGATGAAGATCGTCAGCACTCTATAAACGAATTAGAGTCCCTAATCGACATCAAAAACCTTAAGATTCAACAGGGAAAATGAATCATAGTTAAAGCGGTTTAATGCTTTTTCTTAATACAAGAACTCAAACTCAAACTAAATAATGAGCGGGGCTCTGATACCAATTGATAGAACAATTTTAATCCCTGAATGCCATACTCATATTTAAGTAAGAGAAAGAGGAAGAGATGAAGCGGAAGCATGTAATAAATGTATACCTGTTGAATCCATCTTGATGTCTTGAAGGGAGAATAAGAATGAAGTAGAAGATAATGTAGGGAGATGATCTTCTAAATGAAAGTGTCTCTTAGTCTCTCAAAAGTTCTTTCAATAATGAAGAGATAATTTAGATGAGAGAAAGTAAGAATCAAGTATGTTTAAGGCTTGATGGAGGGGCCTTTATATAGTAAACATGGTGACACTTCAAATAGGGACCATACCTATTCATTTCCAAAGCAATGTTGATTTACTATCTTGCCCATCAAAGATAGATAAATAACATTTCAGGGATTCTACACATTGACTATTTTGACCATACTTTATATTAATGTCATAGTTATGATTTTATTTATGGAAGGTATCAAATTATTTGTGTTGCAAGCCACATTGATCTAACATGTAATTGTCCGTTTCGCTATTAAAATTGTCAAACTGCTATTCGACAAATATGATAATTTAATTAATAAACTTGAAAGTTTTATCTCGTAAACTACGGACAAATTAAATTGTTCTCTTTACTATTAAATCATACGCGCATCCGTTAATACTGTCAAATGACATAAAATAATCTGACATTTTCACTAATAAACTGGAAATTTAATGTGAAAAAACGGACTTAAAAGGCATAAAACTAATTTTACTATTGAGTAAGAAAAATATACTAGTATTTAAAAGATTTTGTCGTAAAACAAATGATTGTAAACATAAAGATAAATATTCTCCCGCATTAAAAAAAAAAAAAAAAAAAAAAAAAAAAAAAAAACTAAAACTAAAACTTGTTGGTATTGCCAATAATGGAAATATGCAACATTTTTTCGACATTCCCTACAAATAAGGCAATGTTCTTATTAGTGACAGCAGTGAGTATAATATAGCGTGCTTTGTTAAATTAATATAATAAACATATCGCCAAACGCCTAAATATACAATGTATTTTTGCTATTAATATTTGTAAATATTTCAAAAGTACATTGTATTATAAAAAAAAAGTTGCATTATGTTGCATTAATAAGCATAATGTGTCGCATATATTAAGCCAAAATATGTTTAGCCCCCCAAAGTATCCACACATTCCCACTTTGCACCCCAAACCCAATTTTGTCCCAAAGTTACCCTCCAATTTGTCATTTGTCCTAGTTTGACCTATGACCCCTAACGACGTTAGAAAGTTAACTAGAAATGGTCATGTGCATGTCATGTGAGGGTTCTTTTTATCATTTTTCTTGAAAATGGAAGGGTATAAAGGTCCATTTATACCCTTTCTCCACCAACACCATCATCAACCTTCATTCACCGCCGCCACCACCACCAATTTTTCAGAATCCGGTGACCGCCGCCGCCATTTTTCCAGAATCCGACCACCACCACTAACAATTCTCTCAAATTCACAGTCAAAATTATTTCCCCCAAACCAAGATCAAGAGATGAAAAAAATCAAAATCGAATCCAAATTCCAAACAAAACTGGTACAAATCCAAATCAAAAAAATCAAAATCGAATTTCGAAAAAGTAGAAATTGGGGATTGGGGAGTTAGGGAAGATGAAGGGAAGGCGGAGGTGGAGGACGAGAGAGAGCAGAGGACGAGGAGGGCGCCATGGTCGTCGGCGTTTATGGGGCGCCATGGTCGTCGGCGTTTATGGGGAAAGGGACTCGTTGTCTTCGTCTTCTTCGTCGCCGGCTGCGCTCATCGTTCGGGCATTCCCATCGGTAAATGAAAATGTCCTCTCCGGCTATGCAAATCTCTCTCTCTCTCCGATCTCTCTCTCTCTCTCTCTCTCTCTCTCTCTCTCTCTCTCTCTCTCTCTCTCTCTCTCTCTCTCTCTCTCTCTCTCTCTCTCTCTCTCTCTCTCTCTCTTTGTGAAAAGGAGTGTTCGACTTTAAAATTGGGGAAGAAAATGGCGATCGAAAGAAGGAAGAAGGATAGGTGGAGGATGGAGGAGGAGGCTGGGACCTGGGTTTTCTTTTTTTTAAAAAAAAAAAAAAAAAAAAAAAAAAAAAACTTTTTGCTTTGCATTTGCTTTATTTTTCTTTTTATTTTTTCTTTTTCTTTCTTTTAATTGAAAGTTAAAAAGAAAATGGCCAAAATACCCCTTACATGACATGCACATGACTATTTCTCGTTAACTTTCTAACGTCGTTAGGGGTCATAGAGGGTCATAGGTCAAACTGGGACAAATGGCAAATTGGAGGGTCCTTTGAGACAAAATTAGGTTTGGGGTGCAAAGTGGGAATGGGTGGATACTTTGGGGGGCTAAACATATTTTGGCCCATATATTATTAACTGTCTAAATAAAAAATAAATGCAACAATAAATAGTTAGAACTTCCTGGATGAGTACTTTTGAAATCTCACTTTATAGTGGGAGACACCTCTCCATTTATTTTTTCTTGGCATTTTTATGTAAAACTTTATATGCATCCATATGTATGTATTATTACTGTAAGCCTATTGAACATGACAAAAATTTGTGTGAGACGGTTTCACACGTCAGACGGATCTAGTTGAGAGAGTAAATGGTTTGCCCATTACGGGCGGGGCGGGGCAAGCCCATTTCCTCTCTAGTCGAGATCCGTCTCACGTGGAAGACCGTCTCTCACACAAGACTTCCTCATTGAACATCTAAAATTATAAGAGTGAAAAAAAAAGAAAGAATTAGGGATTATGTTTGTAATTAATTAATGCAATCGTCACGGTAGCGCAATGTTGAGATCATGAATTTATGTTTTCCCCTTTTTATTTCATTTCACTAGTGGGTAACCCGTGCTCTGCACGGGTAACTAATTTGCTAAATTTTTTTGCATTTTACTCTTTTTATATTTTTATTTAATAAAGTAGCATAACAGTTTTTTTTAATATAAATATATTATATATGAAAAATAATTTTTTAATTATAGTTAACTAAAATAGTAAACATCATCTTAACTAAAACCATTAATAGTAAAAATTAATCTATATAATAATATCGATAACTAATACTATTAATAATACTTATTAATATTTATAGTAACTATTATAATTAACTAATACTATTAATAATAATGTTAACCTATATAGTAACTACTATGATTTACTAATACTATTAATAGTAAAAATTAACATATATTATAACTGTTATGATTAACTAATATTATAAATAGTAATAGTTAATTTATAAAGTAACCATTATAGTTAACTTGTATAGTAACTATTATTGTTAATTATACTATTAATAGTAATAGTTATATATTATAGTAACTAATAGTTAAGTAATACTATTAATAGTAATAGTTAACTACTATAGTAACTATTATAGTTAACTAATACTATTAATAGTAATAGTTAACTTGTATAGTAACTATTATAGTTAACTAATACCATTAATAGTAATAGTTAACTTGTATAGTAACTATTATAGTTAACTATTACTATTAATAGTAATAGTTAACTCATATCATAACTATTATTATGAGCTAATAGTATTAGCTAATAATGAGAATATCAAAAGTCACACACATTTAGGATAGTGATGATGTGGCTTCACACAAATGAAGCTTTAACCTATGTTTGTCTATGTGTCAAAGCCATAGCCCTCCTCACCAACTTTTATATGTATATATATATATATATATATATTTCAAAATTCTTATATCATATAGATATAAAGTGAATATCTAAAGATCTAGTAAGCATGATTGCTTATTTTTGTCTAATGAATACAAAAGTTGATGTGATTTATCTCTTATTCCTTTGCTTATTCTAATCTTCCTTTTCATAAAAGAAAAAAGTTTTAGAAGATTTTTAAATCATGATAATGCAATGTTTTTACTTCACCAATATGGTTCCACACACATTGATTCAATTTAAAGGTTTTGATATTCTGTATAAGTACACTTAATTGTCCACGTAGGAAACTAATAATTTTACAAGTACTATATAATAAAACGTGATATTGTTAAAAGCAAAAATTAATTTTTTTTATTTTTTTTTTTAGCAAATGGACATTGATTTAGGATGGAGAGAGTTTTTCGAGGAATACTCAAACCGGTCTCGCTCATTCTTTTGAACATGGGAGACGAGAATATATTGACCGCTTTTTCTTATACTACAAATCTGCCGACAAAAAATATCAAGGACTTTCACTATAAGCTCTTTGTCGTAATCTCATGCCAAAGCTTAAAAAATGATCAGTAAAATCCACATAAAGGAAATGAGACAAAAAAGAAAAAAAACTTGTAGAGGATGTTGATTTTTTTGAAAGTTGGTTTTATTTAAGAAAATTGTCATCGTGTTACAAACCATACTGAGTTTATTACAGATCTATTTCCCTACCTATTACAGACCCTATGGATCTATTACAGAACATGAAACAACATAGTCTATCGAAACAGCTAGCCTATTACATAAACCAAGGATACAACTAAGCCCTATGGGCCATGAGGATAAAAGTTCTCTACCCCGGATACCGCTAGGCTAAGAGGCCTTTTGGTTGTAGAGGATGTTGATAGAAAAGTCATTAAACTAACTACTCCCACTCATGATTGATCAAAAGAGACTAGGTTCAAATTTTTGTGACCAAATTTGAGTAAAATGTTATTATTAAAGTTTACAACTTGATTGTGATTGTAATGTTACTATCAAATAATCCATCTAAGAAAGAAGGAGCAAAAACCTGAACAAGATCAATCATTTTCAATATAAACAAAAAACATCAATTCGATTTGATTTTAAGGGTCAATTATATTTTTGATGTGCATCAACAATGATTTTTAATACTTTGTGACGATAATTTAATTTTATAAAATATAAATGTAATTGAGTTGACCATCAAATTTTAAAAACCAACCGGAACGTATTATTATTATTAAGTACTTAATTGTATATTCTCTCTGTCTCAAAATGTTCTTCTCATTTGCTAGTTATTATTATCCCAAAAAGTTCTTCCATTTTTACAATTTAAGCTTAAATGTACATAAACACAATATAATATGACCAGTGCAACAAGTATTCATATCCTTAAAAAAAAATGAATAGTCAAATACGAAGATTATTTTGAGACGGGGGGAGTAATTCACAAACTTCACGAGATGATGTGGTGGAATGCACAACTACCCGCCAACAGCTAGTTTCGAAAGCTGGTTTCGAAAGGCGGGTTGCTTCCTTTGTTGTCGCCGGAGAGCTCTTGGTGAGGAGGCACTTCTTGTACCGAGAGAGCGGAACTGAAAAAAAAAAAAAAAAAACACTAACTTACGGCTAAAATTTAATCAGGAGATGAGTTTGTCAACTTTGTGAGAATCGCGAACATTTTTTTCAAGCAAGTTAATCTCGGCCACTCATCAACAGATGTAGCTCAATCTCAATCATCCATTTTGTCATGTTCCAGATCTCCATCTTTGTAACTACCAAGAAGAAGACAGATCTTTCTTTCCAAAAAAAGAAGAAGATAGGGAATGGTAGAAGGTTTCTAAAACAGAAGCTTTGAGATCAATAACACCAAGCTGTACTACCTAATCACAAACCTTTAAATCAAAGATTCCCAGATTTTTACAAATTGGACCCAATCCACAACATTAAATTAATTAAAAAAAAAAAAAAAAAAAAAAAAAAAAAAGAGGACACAATAAACAAGAAGAAAGAAGAAATATTTACATCTTTAACCTATGTATCAAATTATTTTGTTGAAGCCTCCAGAAAATATATTGCTTTTTTCCCAACATATTTTTCGCCCTTTAACACTGGAAGCTTAACGAATATATATGAAGCATACAACTACCTTCAAGCTGTACACACAGTCAGTTGTATCAGACCAGCAGAATATCACACACCAAATCTTCCATCATCTTCCCCCACCAACGAACCAGAACTCGACATATGTTTATGATCTCTGTACAGTATCTTAAGAATGTAACTTCATCTCGGGGGTGAGATCTCATCAGCGTAGACAGAAACACATGAATCGGCTGCACCAGCTGCAAGTAGGACTTGATATGGATGAAATGTGAGACAACTTACAGGTCCAATCTTCTGAGCCATAAAGGTGGGTGAGTATTTTATGGTCCCTAATTGTTCACCCTCCAAGTTAAAGACTTTTATGAGTTGTTTGGCTGACCCACTGGCTATAAGTGGGGCGTGTCTGTGAACGGCTAAGGCCGTGAGTGAGCCCCGGTGAGCATCGATGGTTAGGTATGAATCGTTCTGTTGTCTTATATCGATAAACTGTATGTCTCCGGCTTGAGAAGCGCTGACAATCTGGAAAAGTGCACCCGTTAAAAGAAATGTTTGTTTTTTTTTTTTTTTTTGTTTTTTTTTTTTTGGGGGGGGGGGGGGCACAATACTCCCTCTGTCCCTTAGCAATGTGCACATTCTTGGGTGTGCACGGAAATTAAGAAGAGAATAGTAGTGGATAGTTGTTGTGTGTATGAAAAGTGGCCCCCATTGAATAAAGAAATCTATAACATTTATATTTTGGGAAAGTGTGACATATCAATGAGCCGCACAAAAGAGAAGTTTGTGCACATTGTTATGGGACGGAGGGAGTAGATGAAAATTAGGGGGATTCTTTACCTTTGCTGGATCAAGTCCTGGTTGAAAACTGATTCCCACAACTTTTTCGACTCGCGTTGTGTGAGGTCTAGACACGCAAACAAGCCTGACCAAATAGATTAAAAAGTGAATAAGATTAATACATGTACTTGTGCATAATATAAATCTTGTTATATGTGAATGTACTAGGATTCGGGGATGATTCCTTGGTTCTCAGGACCGAGGCAAACTCCAGAAAGATCCCCGTGTGGCTCATCAGATAGAAAAACAATTAGAGCATCAAACAAGAATATTGTGGAGTGCTTACGCGTCAGGTGACCGAATGTCAAATAATCTGACAGAACCATCAACAAAACCAGCTGCAAATTGACCCGCATGAATTTGAGAAGCCGCCTAAATCGTGCACAGAAACGGTTAGCCATTAAAGAATAAAAGATTATATTGGTCGGCGGAGAAGAGATCATAACCACAAATGAAAGAAGTATTTATATTGTTCACCCAAAAAAAGAGTTTGCATAGCAAAGCAGAAGAGTAAATATAAAGTCACAAAAAAGTGCCACAAAATTTGGTCTACAAAATGATGTGTCATGATTTTATTGGTACTTTTAATTAGAGTGTGTTGGGTCCACAATCAATGCAACCAATAAAATATCGCCACCTCATTTTGTATCCATCTTTTTGTGAGCTTCTTTTTTGCCCCTAGCATTGTCCCACAGCAGAGATGCATAATCATTGTAGTTATATATAACAAATTGAAAAGGATGCCTAGGAAGTGAAAGGAAGACCCTGTACACACAAATACAACGTAGATGTTACTTATTCTTGCAAATAATGCATGGAGCATTTCACAAACAGAATTTCCCATCTATACTTGTGACCAGGCATGTCAATATACTTGGGCGGGGAGGGGTGGTTGGGTTGGGTAATGGGTTAGTATGGATCAAACACCGTGGGCAGGTTAGATTAGAGAATAACTAAAGAACACGATTAGATTCATTCAGCTATTAGACTTGATAAGATCATTCAGCTACTTGTCCTAAATTAGAGATAAACAAAAGAAAACAATTAGATTCACCTCGAGTACAGAGTCCTTATAAAGAATTCTAGCATTCTAGGGTCCCGAAGTACTATTTATTTGTCATGAACTTTCAAAATTTTCAAACAAAATGCTTAAACTGAGTTAGACATAACCAGCAATTTCCACAATACAAAATTTCGCTTCTTGCCTCCCCCCAATCTAGCCGCACCACATATACACACACCGAGTGACAAACGCAAAGCAAAAGAAAAAGAGAAAGCGGAAGTGAGTAGCATCAATTATCAAGTAGAAAAGGCGAAGTTGTAAGGGAAAAAAAAAATCAAGTAAGAAGATAAGGCATAACTATACCATTGCTGAGATGCTGCAATCCGATGCCAGAGGAATAGAACTGATAAGATGCTCTTTATCCAGGTCCCAGATCATAGTTAATGAAATTTCACCAGAAGCGTACTAAAAAATCAAACAAAGATTGTCAAATCAACATGCAAACTTAGCAAATACAGTACTTTACACCCTGAAGAGAACATGTACCAAGTATCCAGACTGCTGCTGCCAATCCACAACAGCATTCACACTCCTTGCACCAGGTCTGTGACCCTGGACAGAAGAGAATGCAGTTACAAGTCTCTGTTTACCCCTAACAGTGTAATCTTTCCATATCCGGACATTCCCATCACCTACATGTCACACGGACACCACAAGTAAATAAATAAGAATATCAATCAGTCATGTAATAAACAAAAAAAATAATAAGATAAAAAAATAATCAAATACAGTCAAACAGAATATCAGTCACGAAAATAAAAAATGTACTTGAGGCAACAAGAAGCAGGCTGTCATCAAGCTCGTTCACCAAACAAAGTTTTGATATGCCTTTGTCCGGATAATCATGATTGCTGAAACTGTTGAGAAGAGTAGCTTCCTCATAATTCCACACCCTAAAGAGAAAAATGATCTGCCCAGTCAATAACATAATATACCAAGTGCACAGAGAAAAAGAATCACAAAGATCAGTCTGCTATATACAAGATCAAAACAAATATCATCACAACTACTGTATCATGCAACTACTCCCTCCTTCCCAAAATAAAGGTTACTTATTTCCCTTTAGGTCATCCCATAGCAAAGGTTACTAACCCAAAATGGAAATTTGAAAATAAGTAATTATTCAATGGGGCCCACTTGCCCACTCACAACAACATTCTTACTATTCTCTACCCCACATTTTCTCTCCTACTTTACTTTTCATACTCGCAACGCATACTCCACTATCAATATTATATTTACTTTTCCTTAATTCCCGCGCATCCAATTTTAGTAACCCTTGTTATGGGACGGAGGGAGTATACTATAACAGATTGATGCATGCTAACATACACCATATTAGGGCTAAACAAAGTTAACTCCCAATACAGCAAGGTAGCAGCTTTCGCAATCAGAAAAATGCAACCGTGATATGATAAGCAGCACAGAAACTTTGATGAACTGAGGGGAGTTAGAACCAGAAATACTAAGTTAACAGTTTACTCATTTTACGTAGCATTCTTCAAGCAAGTTAAAAGTTAGTTACAGGGCAGGCTATACGCCTATCAGAAGCTCTCCGGGACTTGATCTTTTTGTCAGACCAACCCCACCTATACTCCCTCCGTCCCACACCAATGGGCACTTTTGGTCAAATCTACTTGAACTTTGACTAACATTTTATGCTAAATAATTTATCTCCATAAAAAATTAAAAAAAAACTTTTTTTTTAATTTTTTATGGAGATAAATTATTTAGCATAAAATGTTAGTCAAAGTTCAAGTAGATTTGACCAAAAGTGCCCATTGGTGTGGGACAGAGGGAGTATTAACTCTGTAATTTGATTATATGAGGAATCTAGGCGTGGAAGGACTCAATGGTCTTGTATGTGTAAGAAAGTCGGAAGGTAATTAATCATTTGTGGATATATTAGAGCATTTATACTAGCTCACTAAGGTTACATCTGATGTATCAGTAGTAAGAATTGAGATTAAGGTAAACCAGGATACCTGATCCGCTCTCCCTCATCTGCTGCAACCACTAATGGAGAATAAGGGTGCAGCAAAGCTGTTTTGGCACCAGTTTCAAATTTTGTATCCCAACGAGCAATTGGATTATGTAGCCTGCTGACAGCTGAAACATGGTTGTACACAAATAATAATAAGCGCAACGTAACTGAGAGGATTAAAGTAGACTACAAAAAGAACTGCAGACCAATCAGTTAAGGGACCCACAAGTGTGTCGGCATTTTGCTATATGATCAAGAGCAGTTTTTTCCTTTTCCTCTCGTTTGGCCATAATCTCTTCGCTGTCATCTGCTGAAGTAAGTAGGGGTTTAGAGAAATGGCCGCAACTCCAATTATAGATAGTGGATTGAGGAAGGAAACTGCGGTCTGAAACTCCAGAAGCTCCAGTGCTACCAATAAGAGGATCAGCCAAACCCCCTGAGTCCATTAAATGTGGCCTAAACTCCAATGAACACACTCTTCGCAGTCCAATTCCTGTCAAGTAACTTGGCCGGGGAGGACTAACTGGTGGAGTTCTAAATGTAAAAGTCAAATGTCCTATTCACAGCTCAAAACAAATAAATACTGATTAGAAAAAAAAAAAAAAAAATGGAAAAGAATAAAACAAGGAAAAAAATGTACAAAAAATAGACTAATGCAATAAGAGTAATATGTTTACCTCCATTCATGTCAAACCAAGAAGATGAACGAGCTAATCCAGCAAGATTATTGGTTGGAGGAGATGTAGGTTCACCCGGCCTGATACCGCTGCTAGCGGGCCTAGCAGATCTTGACACCACTTGCTCAATTCCAATTATGGATAGAACTCGTTGACCTAGGGCCGCGATACGTGGAGATGGATCCTTGGCTAGCGTACACATGGCTGATACACATTGTGAATACAATGCATTGTCTAGTGCTCTCGGCCTTGTTTGATTAACAACCCCATAGCTGATGCTGTCATTCGGTACACCAGAATCTGAATGCTGAGATAGATCATCTGATATTGGAGAACCGTGCATTATGCCAGATGTCGTTAAGGGGTTGCTCGAGGAGATCCTTACATCCCTGGCAGCTGATTGGCTGTCACCTCCCACTCGTAATAATGGACCAATTTGGGAATACTGGTTTGGAGTGGTATACCCACTACCCATGGCTCTGATGACAAAGGATGGCAAGGAACTCAGCCCAGAGTTAGACTGAGGTTTCCAATATGCTGCGGCAATAGATTTCAAGTGTTTGTTGTGTCCAAAGGCAAACCGGGCAAGAGCTGTGAAACAATTTTCAAGAGAGAAATAGATGGTATTCATATGAAACTCGCACATCACCATTTACAAAGAAGCTAACAATTTTCAACGAAAATTTGAAAAACAGGGGAAAAAAGAAAAGATAAAAAAAATGCAAAAAGGCAAGAGGCAAGAGGCGGGAGGCAAAAAGGCGAGCACGGCGAACGCCTCATGAATAAAGGCGTACATCCGCCTGCCTGGCTACAAAAAGGTGACCGACCCGCAAGGCGCCAAAAAGGCGGGGCGGGCGGGCGCCTTTGGCGACTATGCACTGTACAGAAAGTAACTTCAATCATAGACCACCTTTGAATAATGCGAGACATAAATAACAGACGTTTAGCACACAGGTGGTAAGAAGACTCATTCTAACATCTAGATGTAATCATCATTACATCCACAACGCACGAAGGGCGTAGATGAATTCAAGTTGTTAATAAAAGAGAGAATAATTAGGAAAGAAGAGACATAAATATGCAGTTAGACGAGTATTTAAAATTTAGTTTCTCTTTTTTGGTAGTATTTACATTGCATAAAGGTCAACACGCTCAATTTCAAGAATATTGAAAGAAACAGAATCGTTTTGGCTAAAATGATAATCCTAAATATAATCAACGAGAATACACAGGTCACAAGAGGAAAAATCACAAGTTTTAACATACCTACAGCAACCTCAGCCCTGACCAATGGACTTCCATCTGAAACGACTTTCAACAGGCTCTTCACAATGCTAACTTCAGCCCTAACTTTTTCATCATCATCACCTTCTTCATCTCCAACATCCCTAGTCGAATCGAATCCTATGTCAAGTAGTGTTCCCAATGCAAACACAGCCGAAGCTCTAACCTAAAACAAAAGGAATCCCAACAATCAACAAGCAAGGAACGAGGACTGCACAAAAAAAATGAAGTTTTCATGGATACTAAAAGTAAAAAAGAGTTGCATGAATAATAAAGTTACCTCAGGCTGGGGCTCAGAAAGTAGAATCGCATATATAGCAGGAGCATCTGCCTGCAAGCCTATTAGTTGTGCCTCTGAGAAATCTTCCCACAATTTTCCAAGACAAAGGCAAAGCCACTGTAAAAATAAGGGCTCAGTTTGAGCAGCATTTGGGCTCGAACTCTGAAGGTGCTTCAAGCAGACATGAATCAGACCAGCTTCAACACAAGCTTCCTGCCCCCGCCTGTGTCCATCTACAATGACAGCCAAAACAAATGCAGCCATTGCACGCTGTTCTGGATAAGCTTCCACACTATCAAGAAAACTGATGAAATATGTGTGTCCACCATCCTTCACCAAGTCAACCTGGCAAGACTGGTATTCCAAAACAGAACTTCAATAAGTAGTATTAATAAAACAAGTGGGAAGATGGAGAGATTGAAAGATAGATACATGTATAACCTTACAAGAATAAGGGGGAGTGCTCAAAATGAAAATTTTGTTGACTTTTTTGGCTTGCCAATAGAAATATAGTAATTCAAATTAACTACTCCCTCTGCCCAAAATAAGTGTCATTTTCCTCTTTGGTCTGTTCCAAAATAAGTGTCGGCAGTTGCGAAGCCAGAAATTTTTAGAATGGGGATAAGGTTGCTTTTGGAAAAATATTGTAATAGATGTATCAAATTTAGCATAAACGAGGGTCAATACAATAGTTCAGTTCAAACTTTACCTAAAATTAAGGGGGTCAAAATGCACGATTCCGTCATTTTTACTTGTAAAAAACAATTTTTATAAAATTTTGAGGTACTAAAATTAACACTTTCCAAACTTGAAGGGAGTCGAATGACCCCCATAGCATACACGTGGCTTCGCCACTAGTATTGTTTCTAAACTAGGAAATAGTTTAATGTAAGTTTACCATTGTACAAGCAATGTACACACAAGCAAAGCACAATCCTTAAATAGTTATACAAGTGAACTGCGACAATTATTATGGGACGGAGGGAGTAGCTATTAACCACCCACTCTCCCCACTCTATGTAATGAATAACCATCGACTTTTCTTAGTTTATAAGAAATAAAATTATGGACCGACAATTTTCACAAAAATGTCATAAGAAATAACTTGTTTTAATGTACTTGATACCCACATGAATTGCGTGCGTGTATCACGGTAGTTGTAGGGAGCAAGACAGTTTTATAATATTTTGACAGACCTTATCTAGTGCAAGGATCTTTGTCCAGATGAAGACAAGAATTTGACGCAACTCTGGAGTAGTTGTCTGCAACAGCTTTAGAACATATGGAAATATTCCTACTGACAAAGCCTGTCGAGAAACAAATTTGTCACCAAGACATTTAAAAAACACATGTGGAGAGGATGAAGGAGTAAAGCTAATAGTTACTCACCAAATCAACAGCCCAGGGACCCATATCAAGAAATCTACCAAGAAGCACAAGAGCACGAAACCTGTGGCATTGACTAAGCAACACCTACGAAATAGGCAGCATTAAGACTAATTAGTACTTGCATGAAAGAAACAATTGCAAACATTAAGGGATTCGTCTCTGCAGCATTTTCGAAAGTGAGCACTTCAAACAGGCAGTATTTTTTTTTTCAAAATGTCGCTTGTTAGTAAATGTTTGTGGAAAACCAATTCAAATCGCGTTTTTTTTTTCAATACTGAGTACTCCATCCGTCCCAATTTAAAGTTCAAAAAACTTTTGGGTTCAAGAATTAAGAAAAAGGTGATGTGTTGTGAGTGTAGATGGTTTGGTAGGAGAGAGAAAGTGGGGTAGAAAATAGTTAGTGGGTAATTGTTGTATGACATGTGGGGCCCACAAATAAAGAAGTATAAAAAACATTTCTTTTTTAAGTTTTGAAGTTTAAAATGGGACACCCAAAATGGAAATTTTTGAAGTTTAAAATGGGACGGAGGGAGTATATCCTAGTTCAGAACCCAAAAGGCTTAAACAAAAAGCTCCCAAATTTTGCAAAATGCTCCCATTTTCGAGCTTTCTAAGAAACTGTCTTTTCCAACCAAGCTATAAGTGGGGCACAAATGGTTAACTAAACAGATTTGCAAGAACAACGCTCATAACCGAAAGAAATTCAAGAAAAAGAGGGGATTCATTGTAAGGCGATACTTATGTAAAGAAAATACCAAACACAGTAGTTAAAATTGGAGTAAAGCAGGGTATAAACAGGATCAGGTCTCCCTAAGTTACCCCAACTTATGAAATGGTGTGCGTGAAGATATGAAAGTAGGAATAGGATTGTTGTTGACAACATTCAAGATACTGAATCCTAAAGGACAAGACACAGTCAAATTTTGTTTTCCACTTAATTCCATATTATGAAATTAAAGTGACAGCTAATATCAACAAAAAAAAAATCAACAAACGCCTGAAATCCCGGTTCATAATAACCAGCATTATAATCTGATCATCAATCACCATCATCTTCCATTCATGTATTCATAAGATAGACCAGTATGATTGACTTCAAGTGACTATCAAAACATTTCAGAAACAGGGAAGTGCAGTCCAAGCAAGAAACAAGAATATGAGCAGAAGAAGATATTGATTACATGAGGAACAATAAAGGTCCACACACAAGAAATGTAATGATGCACTTTATTTTAGAAAGCCAACATCATACAAGAAATCAGCACAGAAGTACTGGCAGACTTAAAGTCACTCTTGTTGAAAGACTGCTCAATATTGTCATAAAACACGTGTTGTTTTCAGATGTTCATCTAAGATGCAGATGTCAAAGCCTCAACGCAAGATACTGGAAAGCGACTAAGTAATGTATCCTGGTCGTCTTACAAAAATCACTCGTATACCAGGCGGAGCTAGGGTTTTAGACAAACGAGGGGAAAAAAAAAGTTTACAAGTGTAAAACATTACATGGTGGATTATAAATTTGACACAATGGGGCAAAATATTACGTAGTGAAATCGTTTTGTAATAGAAAAGGGGGAAATTGCTTAAAAAAAGTTTGGTGGAATATATCACACTTTCTAAATTTAAAAGGGAGAAATTTTACATATTTCAAAACTAAGGGGGAAGATGCCTCCCTAATACCTTATGTGGCTTCTAAATTTCATTCTGATAAGTCTTGGCTAAACCTTGGAAATCTCAATCCAGATTCTCAACTAAAACTATAATTTCTTAATAGAACACTTGAAAGTTGAAACTACATATTCATGATACTTAAAATTGACAAAACATACTCCCTCCGTTTCACGTTACTTGAGACTTTTGGTCAATTTAGGATCGTTTTGTCCAAGACTTTAAAGAAAATTTGATGATCTTGATAAAAATTTAAAAAATGTTATTGAGAGTGTTTTTTATGGTGAATCATTTTATAATTTTTTAATTTTCATTAGGATCATAAAATTTTCTATAAAGTCTTGTTCAAAACGATTTTAAGTTGACCAAAAGTCTCAAGTGACGTGAAACGGAGGGAGTATGGTATTGTATATCAACAGAAAAAGTAACCAAGCCATTTTTTCTTCATCATAAACATTTCAAGACACGCAGGAGAGGGAGGATAAGAGCATACAGTCCCAGAAAGTATAACTAAGTCCGCGCACACCAAACAGAGAGCCATACCTGAAGAACAATCGGCAACTGCTCAGGTGGTTTCTTATGTTCAGACCCATGATCAAGCCACACCTTGAAAGCAGTCAACTGCTCGGTGAAAAATGGACTTGGCTGAGGAGAAAAAATGACAACTCTCAGTCGTATCAACAATGCCAAAAGCAGTTAACCACGTCAAGATAATTAATAGTCCGTACCTGGAACTCTGCATTGGGATCCTCGACCAATGTCGGAAGCTGAGAAAGGCAGATTTCTGCAGCCATGTCCCATGCATCCCTGTTGCACGAAAAGTGACACAACATGAAAACCAGGAAACTGCGAGCCAAAAACTGTAGTCACAAGAAAAAAGTAAACCTACCACATATGATGCTGATGAGTGGGTGGCAACATTGGATATGATACTGGAGAACACAGTTTAGCAAGGAAGACGCTATTTATCTCTTTCAGCCAGATACAGAAGAATATTCCTCCGAGACCAGAGCAATGTGCAACCAGTTCAGACCAGATCATGCTTGTCGGAATGATATCAATCTGGAATGAAGGAGATGGTCTGGAGGATTGCAGAAGAGCTTCAAACTTGGTATCTCAAGAGAAGTGACACGTAAAGAAAGAAATACTAGTCTATAGCTATGAATGATCATGTCATATATGAGGTCAGAGAATGAAGAACATAATATATAATTATATCAGAAATAAAATTATATCAACTCGTGGATAACAAAAAGGTGATCATTCCGTATATTGAGTTGGTTCAACCATGTGTGAGAGTATTTTCGACAATTGTTTCAAGAGCTTTTTGTAGGGCGCCATGGAGAATGGATCTAAAAAGCGGTACAAAAAATAAGTGAACTTTATGAGCCTAAAGCACAACAACACAAAGAATGTTTTCCATGTGAATAGGGACGACAACACAGGAGGTAATGCCCAAAGCCTGAGGATATGAAAAATATTCAGTGGCCCCTTGATTTCAAAACAATGTAGGTACTATTTGGTAAAACTCTGCCCATCACATCCTTCGTCACAACTACCTGGAGCAGAATGGACTCTGTGCAATAACCATTCATTGGAGTACATAAATAACTAAAAAAGGGCAACCTAAAGATTTTACCTATCCAGCACTCCATTCTGGCACAAGGTGAAATCTTTATTACATCAGGTGGATCAACGCTGATATTTAAACATAAAACGAGAGCAACACATCCGGTCTTCATCTGCTGCATATGGAGTTGAAAGTTTAGAATCTCTTAAGAAATTGTAGAATGATAAATTTTGCATGTATTTATGAAACTGAGTGAATGTTGTCTACAAGACGACAACGCTACTTAAAGACATCATTCATCAGGCATTGATTACACCTGTGTTATATACACTTGGATAGAAGAGTTAGTCGTGGATATGTGTCGAAGCATCAAGTCCATTTAATATAACACTATCCAAAAACACCAGTAGTGATACTGATGGCACGAGGCCAAGCTTTGTGCAAGGAAGGGGTAAGACTTATGAAAGCAAGGACTCAAATAAACTTTTACGTGATAAGAGGTCGCTGTTAAGATTCTTCCTTACTTGACTAAAGCTAGATTCTCGCTGACATTGAACTGTTATCTAATTTCAGTCATAAGAAGAAATGTTCATAACCATCAAAACAAGCCTAAAAATATCCGTGATATGTTTTAGGGCAAAGAAAGTAAAGCCAGGATGCTACAAAATGTTCCTTCAAAAGCACAAGCATAAACTTCAAAAACTGATCCTACATATGTATGATCACACCAACTGCTACAAGCTATAAAACAATCTGACTCATGTAAACATTAACCTTTGCATTGCTGATCAAGTTAACTAATCCTTACAACCCTCAGAAAAAGTTATTCCCATAGTGGAGTGATGAACCAGTATATGGAGAGGAATATTATAGCATATCTCAATTATGCTCCTGTTCTCTCTAGCAGTAAATCTAACAGGATGTCTGACAATTTCACCATAATCAACTCTCTCTAGCTCTGCATGTTTGTCAAAATTTGACAAATTGTGGAAAATGTTACTATTTTGATTCTTGTGAGCACCAAAATATCTGGTAAAGAGCTTCAGCAGATCTATTTGAAATTGCAATGTATTTTTTATGAATAATAAATAGAAGGGAAGACAAAAGTGTCTTAGAAGAACATCAAGATTCTGACCATATTTCGAGTTTAAGTTTCCTACTTGAAGGTATTATGATCAAATGACATAATATGACGGTTTAAAGCGCTGAAGATATATTATGGATGATTCATTTTCATCGCTTGGCAGGAAAACAACAATCCAAACTTCATTGCTGCCTGGGCAAGTGGGCGCATTAAATATCTGAATCCACAAGTCCTTTCCTTGCCACCAAATCATAAAAACCCAAGTTGCATTTGCTTTACTTTTGCTTGTAAAAGAAAATGGATATATAGAATCCATTGTTTAGTACTGTATTAGTTATTCACTGCAAATCTTTTGACAAGTAACATATACTCCCTCCGTCCCACCTCACTTGAGACCTAAGAGGTGGGCACAATAACTATTGAAAAAGAATAAAATAAGGAAAATGTGTGGTAGAAAATGAAGAGAGAGAATGAGTGGGGTAAATAGTAGTGTTCGTTGAATAAATTGAATGGTGGAAAATGAAGAGAGAGAATGAGTAGTGGGGTAGATTGAATTTAAAATAATAAAAAGATGACTATTTTGGGGAGTCTCAAGTGAACTGGGATACCATATACTTGAAAGTATAACAACATCAAAGCCTAATGAGAGATAATAGTGCCACAGTAAGCCTAGAACACAAGTTCAGTTAATGTAACAGCTCACAAATGCTCAATCAATCTGCAAAAGGGGTATCAAGATCCATAATCTAACCAATTTCTCTTAAAACTGAGAAAAAATAAGAGGTGGGAAAAATAAGAGATTGGGAAAAAAATAACAATAGTTTTAACCGCAGAACAGATGGGAACAACCTCCAAATGTTTCTTTAATATAATTTTAGGAATGAAACATGGTCCTTAACTCAGCATTCCTCCAAATCACTGGGGTCGCGTACATAATCCTTTTCCGCCATTCAATGCAATTCAAACAAGATCGTCACAAACACCACACTCATTCATGTTTTAGTTACTACCCGCGTCAATGTTTGTTTTGGTCTTTTCCTTCCCTTATTTCTAAACTCACTGATGTTTGCTCATTTGCACCTCCTAACAAGTGCACTAAGTGGTCTACATTGTATGTACCCCAACCATCTTAAGCAATTTTTCTCATTTCATCTACTACTAATCAACTTTTTACTATCTCAAGATATTATTCTATTCATTATAAATTTCATTTTTCTAGTATTAAATAATATAAATCTTAAAGTTAAGCCTTCAGCTACACTCATCTTGGTAACATGTTCTTTTTAGAGGTTATTCTGAACTATGCCTATACAAAACCTACAGTCATGTCAGTCCGAAGCACGAGTAAGAGGAGGGTAGCATTAGGTAGCATCAGAGCAGCGTAAAACTTTGTCCAATCTCAATGGACGTGAATCCAGGAACGAAGCATGGTCCTAAATCAACAAGTATTCCACTGACATAGTCACCACATCCTCATAGCCAACTCATGACGAATCACTATAAAAACTGAGTTGAAATTTCAAAACCTATATTCATGCGATAATAATTTGTGAAAGTCTCAACATATCTCAAGCAAGATAACGTGACAAATGCAATGCCTTCATCTCCTCAAGTTCAGTTATGTGAAGGTTTTTGTGTTTAGTCAAGGGAAAGTTCCTTCCCCAATGGGCTTCATTTGACCAACCTATGAGATAAAATGCCATCGGCCAACTGCCCCTAACCAACTAAAAATGGCAAAGCCTGAAGTAACGAACTATAATTATGTTACACTATTACCTCTTGTTGTTGAACTCCGAAGACCTAATTTACCTAGCACAAGCACTTCCTTGGATGAAGACCCAAACTTTACCACCCTTAACCAATGTGTAAAATTATAACAGTGCCACTATCTTATAGAACTGAAACTGAGTCAGAGTACGACTTGTCATCAAGCCCTATGTAGCAGGCAACATTAACTAAGATGCTATAAGGGTGCAGATGAATCTCCTTAAATCCGGATCATGTGATACAGGGACCTCCACCCTAAAGTTAGATCTCAATGTTGCATGTACCAAAATAACCTAAATATATATAGAACTCATTTCTACTTAAACTATTAAATTTTAAGAAGTGCAATAGAAGTTTATTTCGTTTAACTAATTATAGAAAGTCATCAAATCACGTCTTTGTGTTATGAATTCCATTTCATCGATGGCGTAAATTATAAATAATTCTACTGTAAATTCAAGAAGAACAGGATCCGAAAATTTCAACTCAAGTATGATGGCTTGGATACACATCCCATATCTCATAGTATACAAGGATATTCGGGATCGAAAAGTATAGACCTCTATTTACGTCAGAGCTTTAAAAAAGAAAAAAAGTTTAAATTCTAGGCACTTTTTTAGGGACAACATGATTTTTAACATAATGATGGATTGCTTGCTTCTCTTAATAGATACTATAATTAAACTGTTACAGTTAAGAAAGACCATTACTTTAGAGCTCAACGTCTAAAAAGACATGGAATTAGCTGGAGGCATTAGGATGAGAGTCATTTACAGACATTGTGATTTAAGTAATATTTCACTTTAACCACGATACTCTCTTTTTTTTCTTTTCCTTTTCCTTTTTAATGTTTTTACAATTTTTGCTATTGAAATTGATTTTCTCTTTCTATTATAATCAACACATCAGTATTCTGAATCAAAATTGAATGAGTGCAATGGCACAAGTACCAAACAGAAAGTAAACACATAATATTAGATGTAAATGAACTTACGCCAAGATATCACGTCGACTTGTTAAGCAAGAGTACTCATTCAAAATAAAGATGCGAGATCGTTCAACATGGTAATAAATTAAGATACTAGAATTTTGGAGCAATTAAGGTAAGAACGCAAAAACCTAGCCGTGTGTGCTCAATCCGCGTGAATGTAATATTAACAAATGAATTCATCAGGGACCAAATATTAAGAAGAATCCAGTGAACATGAAATCTGTTACATTTATCCAAATTCCATTTCCAGCCTGAATGTTTTTTACCGCCAAGGTATTGCAATTAAGTTGATTCTTTGGCATTTGTCAAAAACATTCCAAAACAAAATTTAAAGCCTCAAAACCTCTCTCTCCCTATCCCTACCCCCACCCTAAAGAAACACATACACGCACACAAAGACTACATTTTTATAAAGTCCAACGGAATTTCTTTCCAAATATTCATCACCATCCTACCATGACATTGTGCATGCTTAACCATTCATTACAATGGGCGCTGTTGCATTCATGAATTTGTGAAATGCTAGAACACCAGGTTTTCCTATCATATCATTTCCAACTATCAGTGCTAACAAACCTACAAATTCATAATCAATACTACACAAAATATTAGACAAGCTGGTCTGTCACCGAAACAATACGCACAGCAATGGCAATTCCTAATGTTATCAAATAAGCAATCACAATGCAAAAAGTACGAAACCAATAAAAACATGAAAATGAAAAGAATTGCAGTGAACTCAAAACATAGATATCTTACCCGATCCTTTGGCCGCCATTTAGAGATAAACCCAGTATGAGCAGGACCAGAAGGCACTGAGGCCTCGAAAGCCTCATGTCGAAGTTCACACAGCACAATATTTTGAGGCAAGTAAGCCATACTAGTGGCTGTACCAGCATTGGCATTGCCACCATTACCATTATCATTACCACCACCGCTGCCGCTATAACCACTACTGCTAACGGCAGTCTCAGAATCCCTATCCCTAATACCCATTCTTTGCAGACCAACTGATATCAAATCAGTATCGACAACAGCACCTTCGTGATTATTTGTATACTCATCCAAGTGATTGGAAACCGCCACCACAACTGATGACTGAGAAAACCTGGACGCCATCAAATCTCCCAATGCCATTCAAATCAAACCAGCAATTTTGCAAAAATCAATCGAGCCTAAGCCCTAATCGAAACGAAATGAGGGTGAATCAAAATTCGGATCTTTTCAAAGGGTGGGTGGAAATAGAAAGAAGAGGGAGACTAATCCATGAAAGCCGCTGAACCAGCGGCAGCGCATGGACATTCTTTGAGGAAACTGAGAAAAGCCAGCTCGGTAAACCCTAGGGTTGATGAAGACCGTCGTTGGCGGAGGAGCTTCGGAAAACCCTACAAGAAAACCCTAGCCGGAGATGGGGGACGAAAAACAGCCGACAGACCAGTGCGGCAGAACCAAACTCCAGAGAGAAAGAGAGCGGAGGGAGAAAAGAGGAGAAGAGAGGGGAGAGTGCGAAACGTTGGATTTGTGGAACAAAATCACAAATATACACAAATACTGAAAATACTTTATTTATACAAAAATACTCTCCGGTCATCCTACTTCTTTTTATTAGACTACCCACAACGGGGGTATGAAATGGTGTATGAAAGGGGGAGGTTGTATGAAACCATTGTGGGGGTGGTTGAATTTGGGGGTGTTGAATTTGGGGATGAAATAATTCATACCGGTTGAATTGTTTGGGAAAGCTGGCATCTTCGACACGTGGCGTGCCCCAACTGGCCCGACGTTGGCGCGTGCACCACAAGGCCCGACAGGGCGCGTGTGGTGCAGCGAGGGCGGTTTTTTTTTCTCTTGTGTTTGCCACGTGTCTATCACTCATTGGTCCGTTTAATTTTATTTATCTCATTCTTTGAGCTGAATTATCACCAAGGTTTTTTTTTTTTCGCCAAAATTCAGCATTTTTTTCCCTATAAAATAATGCAAGTTTCATTAGATTTGGACACAAAAAACAAAACTCTCTTTTCTCAATTATCATTTCTTATTCTGAATAATAATTATCGTCATTTATCTAATTATTTAATTGTAAAAAAAAATTAGTGTAAAATATTATTTTAATTATAAATAATAATAATTATTATTATTATTTTACTAATCATAAAATAGAAAATATATAAAAAATAAAAATGATATAAAAGTAGTGGGGTATAGAATGATGAGTGAGAGGGAGATGATTTTTTTTTTTCAACTTACCATTGTAGGTGGTTGTATAAAAGGGGTGTATGAAAGATGAGGTGGATAGGATAAAGTGTTAAAGTGGTTGTATGAAATGGGAAGGGGAGTTGAAACCATTGTTGGTAGTCTTACTTCTAAAATATTTTGAGTAATAGTTTTTCAAATTAAGTTAATTATGATAATGCATATTTAAGATTTAGGAAATATTACTAATACTCCAGTATTAATAATACTTCTATGTCGGTAATGATCTTCTTAGTCATTATTTTTTATTGTCTAAAAATATTCTCGTTTTAATAATTTAGACTTAGGCTCCGTTTGTTTCGCGTAAGATAACTTCCGGAAAATGTTTTTCCCATTTTCCGGTGTTTGTTACGCACCGGAAAATGAGGAAAATATTTTCCGGAAAATGGTTTTCCATCTTTTCTAAGTAAAATGACTTACGGATTTTTACAAAGTAAGTCATTTCCGGAAAATGTTAATTCTCCCACTCACACCCAATTCTCCATAAAACCCCACCCTACCCACTACACCTCTAACACCACCCGCTTCATCCATCCTATCCACCACTCCCAACTACCCCATCACCCACCCCACCCACCCTCCCCAAAAAAAAAAAAAAACTTTTCACTCGTATTAAAAAAAAATGAACATCTCCACCACCCCCAACTACCACCACCACACCCCCACCCAAAAAAAAAAAAAAAAAATTATTTTCACTCATATTATTAAAAAAATAAAAAATGAACACCCCCCCCCCCAACTACCCTACCAACCCCACCCTACCCCCCCCCCACCCCCCCACCCCGCCACCCCCCAAAAAAAAAAAATAAAAAATCACTCATATTAAAATTATTTTTGACACCTCCCCTACCCCCACCCCCCCACGTACCCACCCTACCCCACCCCCACAACCACCCATCCCACCCCAACCAAAATCTCCAGCCACATTCAATTTTTTTCTCATAATAATTATTTTCCTCATATTAAATTATTATTATTTTCATATGAAAATATTTTCCGGAAAACATTTTCCTTAGATTTACCAAACAACCAAAAACATGTTTATGTCATTTTCCGAAAAACATTTTACGGGAAATCATTTTCCGGAAATTGTTTTACGCGAAACAAACGGAGCCTTAAATGTGCATAAACACCTAACAGCTTAGTGAAGCAAGTGTTCTTATCCTTAAAAAAAATTGAATAGACAAATGTGAAAATCCTTTTAGGACGGAAGGAGTACGTATCAATAACAAATTTCAGATTTTTACTAAGATAATTAATCTAAGTTAAAATTATTATTCAAAGTATATTCGTAATAACAACGACAAAAAACTAAGAACATCACTTTCATCGCTTCGAAACATAGAGAGCACTAATTTTTCATTGATTCTTTTTTTAGAGGGTTTTTTTTTTTCATTCCTTTTTTTTTTGGACAATTTTATATTGCAATACAAATATCATTTTTTATTAAAATTAAAATTAAAAATGTTGTTACTAAGTACTAGTAACTTTTAACTCAAGAATTAATAAGAATTAGAGATAATTTTTGTTTGACAGTTGTTGCTGACAAGTTATTTAAGTATTGCTTTTATTTTGCAAGCAATTAATGACTCCACCGCAGACGTAGCGAAAGCGAGTCTCCCAAGCCGAAATATCACATGTACCGCCTAGTCCTGACAAGTTTACTGATTAGCCAAGTAAATTTTTCATATCGTTTGTTGGCATATAATTGAGTGTGTTAAAATTAGCTTATTTGTCGTCTCAAGAGATTCAAGTAGTGAGAAGGTATATTATTTTGATTACATTTTGTTACATTTAAAATATTATTTTGAGTGTTTTAAAATGATAGTCGCCATCATAAATATTGTGAGTGTATTAAGGTATCTTTTGGTAGAGTAACTAAGCATAAGCATGTAATTAAATCTTATATTTTTTACGTTTTTATTTGTTTGTTTTATACTAAAAAGAAAGTTGTTTATATCCCTTGTAGGTAATTTTGTTGGAACAATTTTAATCCCTGAATGCCACACTCACTTTAGAATAGGATTGAGGAAGAGATGAAGCGGAAGCGTTTAAGAACAATACATGTTGAATCCATGGATGATGTAGGGAGAATTAATCCCTGAATGCCACACTCACTTTAGAATAGGATTGAGGAAGAGATGAAGCGGAAGCGTTTAAGAACAATACATGTTGAATCCATGGATGATGTAGGGAGAAATGAATAAGAAGAAGATGTAGGGAGAATGCTCTTCTAAATGATAAATGTCTTTCCTCTTTACTTCTTTAACACTTAATGAAGATTTATGGAGAGAGTACTAATGAATAATCAAGTAGTCTTAAGGGTTGATGGAATGCCCTTTATATAGTAGACTTTGTGACATTTCATTTAGGGACCACACCCTTTCAAGCTTTATGATAATAAATTACCCTTTTGCCCATCACAATTAGGTAATATATATCCAGGAATTCTACACATTTTATTATCAACTATACTTTATAATTTAATATTATAATCATAACTTTATGAATGGAAGTCTAAATGACTTGTGTTGCAAGCCATGTCCTTACAATCTCTCACTTGGGTTGCAAAACAAAGTCCTTCCTTTAATTTATGATCATAACATAAATGACAACCTTATGTGCGCACTTTATTGGCATTTATAACAATCTCGTCCATTAGCCATACAAGTATAGGACTAAAGGGGCAGTCGTTGTAATTGATTCGCAACTAAACCCACAATAATCACGTATACAAATCCAACTAAATGACATAGATCAAAAGTATAGATGTGTAGCATGGAATCATAATGAATATATACATATTCTTCCAAATAGTCCAACTTAACCAAATGAGATCAAAACTTTAATTAATAGAACAATTAATGAAAGAACAACACAAACTCTCACTATACTAAATGTTATCAAAAGTTGTTACACCCATATGAGCAACATGCTCGTGAAACACTGAAGATGATAACTCTTTCATAAATGGATCCTCTAAATAGAGTTTGTTTCTATAAGTTGTATCCCTTTCGTTCATGTTGTACTCTTTTCTTTATAACAAGATAATTAATGTCTAAATCCATAAGCTCTTGTTAGAGTACAGAACTGCTACCTGATAGTCATTTCTTAATTGGTCTCTCGACACTTGTTTTGACAAATCACAGTCCATTAAAACATATGCAGCCATATATTTAACTAATGTCGGAATACCTAATGATCTCAAGATGATCCGACTTCAAAACATAGGCATGTAGTTCTTTAGTGTTTTGTAAATACTTCTATCATTCTTTTGGCTGCTACTTAATGTTCTTTCCGGATTGCTTTGGTATTGACAAAGCATCCCAACGTTAAATGTAAGATTTACGTATACATTAAGCTTCCTGCTGCTGATGCAAAGAGGGAATTTTTCATATACTTGGATTCAAAATTTTCCTTTAGGACACTGTTTGAGACTAAGAATGTCTCCTTTAAAATTAGGGGTGTCATGTGGTTTACAGTTTTGCATGCTAAACCTTTTGTAATACCTTTCCATATGGCATTTTGTGATAATCTAAAAACATATCGTGAGCGATCACAGTGAATTTGGATTCTTAATACAAATATGCCTTACCAAGATCTTTCATTTCAAATAAGAAATTTCTTAGTTTCCTTAATAAGGTTCATATCATTACTAGCAAGCAAAATATCATCCACATATAAAACCAAAATTATAAATTTACTCCCACTGAACTTATGGTATACTTAATATTTACCAAGATTCATTTCAAAACAAATGAAAGAATAACTTGGTTAAATTCTAAATACCATTAATGAGAAGTTTTACTTAAGTTCATAAATGAATTTCTCCATATAGATAGTTTCCTTAATGTTTCCATTAAGAAAGGTTTTCTCTAATATCCATTTAATGAAGCTTAAGATCAAAGGTGCTACTAGTGCCATAATGATCCTAAGGAGCTTTTAGAAGATACCGGAAAAGTATTTTTTTTCTTTATAATCAATACCTTTCTTATGAGTTAAAATCTTTAGCAACTGGATGGGCTTTATATCTTTCAACATTACTTTGTGAATCCTTTTAGGTCTTAGAGACCCATTTATAGGTTTCACATCCTTATGTAATGAAATACGATCCCAAACGTTGTTATCTTTCAAAAGATTGTAACTCTTTATTAATGGCATTAATCTTCTTATGAGAATTAGGACTATTGATGATTTTATGGAAGATAAATAGATTATCTCCCACTATACCTAAGTGTCCTTTATTCTCGACAAGATACACTTAATGAATATCCGGAATTGCATTCCTTCTTACTCTATTTGATCTCTATAAGGGCACCGGTTCTTACTAATTTTGAGGTTGTTGAATTTCCTTATAGGGAAATCATATTTATTTTGAATTATATGTTCTTCTTGAATGTCAAGTTCAAAACTTGATATCCAATTGGAACTATGGGAAGTGGTATATAAATGGATTCCATACAAATGAATTCCTCTTCCTTTTCAAATTCAAAATATTACTCCAAATTCTCCCACTAAATTCAACATCCTTAAAAAACCTAGCAATTCTCGTTTTTCAAAACGTTCTAACTTTCGGGTTGTAAAATTTATATATCCCTAGTTCTCTCGGCTTACCCCATGAATAACTACTAATAATCTTATGTCTAACTTGCCCTTAGTAGACTTATAAAATCTATCCTTATGCTAGACAACCCCATAAATGAATATGATTTAAGGACGAATAAGGAACGCGTCCTTAAATCATTAAGGGTTTATATTAGTAGCCTTAGAGGGAGCTTTAATGAGAATAAATGTTGCGGTTTTAACGTATCGCCCATAATGAGTGAGGTAAGAGAAGTATAAAACATACTTATTACCATATCCTTAAGGATCTCAATATGTCTCTATTACAATATTCATGCTAGGCGTACCCGGCTCAATGTAGAGAGAGATAATCTCACACTCTTTCAAAATAGCGAGTAAAAAGGACCTAGACGTTGTTCCTTTTAACAATCATTCCAAAAATGTATACACCATCATGAATGACCCTAATGTTCTTAATAGTCTTCAAAGTTGATTTCCAACTTTGTCTTTATAAGACTTTTACAACGTCCAAACTCAATATTTTATGAAGCAAATAAATGTATTCAAACTAAGAGTTAGTCATTTTGAACATAATAACTATTGTTGACCTTTTCCATGAAGGAATAATTAATGGCCTACTAATATCCGAATGCATTAGTTCATTGAGACACTTGATGCTCTCGAGAATACTATAATGTTTGTAAATTTACTTTAAGGCATTTAATGCAAAAGTATTTTCCAAATTATCAAGTTTGTTTAAGATTTTCCTTTAACATAGGCTTATCAATTTTCCTCTTGGAAATATGACCCAAATGCCTATGCTTTAATAAATATAAACTTTACTCGATAACTTTTGCTTTTTAGTTTTGGTTTCATTATTTAAGGGACACATTTATTGTTTGAATAATGTCAAGTAAATAAAGAATACTTGACAAAGTACTAGTACCAACAACCTTGGAATTTAAAAAATAAAGATCACAAAATGAACAAAATAACCTTCTTTATTCAATATTGTGATATATATATATATATATATTAAATTCCGTTCAAATGACGGTACAACAAATGTATTATTTATACAAACAATACTTAGTACTTAACAATAACTGAAAAAAGAGTCCTTATGCCTAAAAATTTAACCGGATTCCCAGCTCCCATATAGATGAATCTCTCATCTTTACTGGTTCTTCGGTAACTCAGGCAATCCTACACAAACATACTTATGTGAGTTGTTGTACAAAAATCAACCACCATGTATATGTAGGGATTGAAACCAAATTTAGCCTTAATACAATACAAACAAGACCAAATGACATACCTTTCTTAGCACGCCAAGCGTGATACTTAGGGCAGTCGAACTTCATGTGTGTAAGATCCTTGCAAAAGAAGCATTTATTTTCTTTATGATCATTGAATGATCCCTTACGCTTCTTTTTACTTGCAACCGCAATGTCCTTCCCTCTTCTCTTTGTCCCGTGAGAAGAGGTAGATGCCAAACATCCCTCAATCATATCAAGGTATGTTTTAGCATCAACGTCCTTGGAGACACCGTCCAAAATGGTCTCCGGGACAACTATATTCATGATCATTAGGCTCACGCGGTTGGAGCGTTCCCACTTCTCATTATTTAAGCAATCTTCTTGAGTGCTTATATCAGAAAGAGGAAGAGGAAACGGTTCCCTTAATGCGTGATATATGTCCATATAGCCTAAGATCATTATCAATTTATTTTTTCAAGTTTTAAAATTAGTCTCGTTAAGCATCGGTAAAGTACTCATAGCAGTAATCACGGATGAAGCAATAAGTAAATCTGTTGGGTTTTTGAGAACAAAAAAGAATGAAAACAAAAACATGAATAAGAAACTACAAAATGAAAATGGTTAATTATATCAACGAAATCCATCAATAAGACAATTAACATGACATCAAAACTAATCTTTGGATTGCGAGTTGACTCATAAATGATTGCCTTAGGTAACAAGCAATTTGAACTTATATTTTAATAAACACTTAATCTTCCTTTGGGCCGACATAAGTACCTAAGAAAATATCCTAATGTTCATTTTATTTGTTACCACATGAATGCCTAAGTTTAGTCAAATGTCAAGATCTTCTTTGGAAAATTCAAGTCATCCACATATTAACTTAAACATCCAACACTTTACAATTTAAGGGTTTAAATAACGTAAATCACTTAGGCGACAATATTATTTAAACAATGAATAAAATTGTCAAAGCATATAATTAATCAGCAAATTTTAAGGTTTGAAATAATTTATGGTTTTATTCCAAAAGGGAAAACAAATAGTGCAAAACTTTAAAAAAAAATCCAAAATCTGTGAATAGTGTCTGCTCGGCCGAGCACTTTATAAAGTGCTCGGCCGAGCACTAAAGACAGAATGGTTTTGGCTTTATTAGGCAAGAAGTGCTCGGCCGAGGCTTATATGGTGCTCGGCCGAGCACCACTTTCAGAAACATATGTCTTTACAACATGCATAGCACCGATTCATGTGCTCGGCCGAGTCATATGAACTGCTCGGCCGAGCACTCCAAATTTCTGCACTTTCTGAATTTTGTTTAATAATTTCCCAAAACATGAAATGACAAGTAGATCCACATGGTATGTTCTTGACAACATAGACCATGATATATAGGGATAATCTTGTCCTTTTAAAATGGAATTAAGTATGTAGATCCACACAATTATGCATAACACATAATTATGTTATTAGGGATAGTCAAACTTGAATCCTTTTATTTATGCAACAAAACCTTTCAAACCATTTTCTTATATTTAGATGATGATTATCAGTGCTCTATGAACGAATTAGAGTCCCTTAATCAACATCAAAACTTTATGATTCAACAGGAAAAATGAATCAAAATGAAAGCACAAACTTTCTAAAAAGAACTCAAACTTAAACCAAAGATGAGCGGGGCTCTGATACCAATTGTTAGAAGAATTTTAATCCCTGACTGCCACACTCACTTTAGAATAGGATTGAGGAAGAGATGAAGCGGAAGCGTTTAAGAACAATACATGTTGAATCCATGTATGATGTAGGGAGAAATGAATAAGAAGAAGATGTAGGGAGAATGCTCTTCTAAATGATAAATGTCTTTCCTCTTTACTTCTTTAACACTTAATGAAGATTTATGGAGAGAGTACTAATGAATAATCAAGTAGTCTTAAGGGTTGATGGAATGCCCTTTATATAGTAGACTTGGTGACATTTCATTTAGGGACCACACCCTTTCAAGCTTTATGATAATAAATTACCCTTTTGCCCATCACAATTAGGTAATATATATCCAGGAATTCTACACATTTTATTATCTACTATACTCTATAATTTAATATTATAATCATAACTTTATGAATGGAAGTCTAAATGACTTGTGTTGCAAGCCATGTCCTTACAAATTTAAGATGTCATATATCATATAAAGTCGTATCCGTTGTTACTACTTCAATTTCAAGTGAAACGGTGTTATTTACTTTCTAAATAACGATATAAAACTAATTTTAAAATTTATATTCTTTCGCAGTCTAAAAACGTATTTATATTTATGGATATCATTCTCTCCCTAGTAAATTCACCAAATTTGGATGAAAACCGAATTATACTTCATTTGTGTTTGGTTATCATCTCCTTGACAAAAAATTAAAGGTGTGCATGGTACGGTACGGTATCGATGGTTTCAAGGTAAAGTTGTTACCATACCAAAAAAAAAAAAAATAGTTTTAATGTACATAAATACCATAAGACTTCGGTCTTTTTTCAGTACAGTAGTTCAGTAGTATGATTAGGGTTTGCATTTCGTTTTTCTACTTGACTAAATCATAATGAAAATATGTGACAATTAATTCATTTTTGGGCTACATTAAATGAAGTTAATAAGATACCGACTAATCTAAATTAACAACAAATCAAAATCTATATATATATATATATTAAAGTTGGTGAAGGGGGCTATGATTTTGACACATAGACAAACATAGGTTAAAGCTTCATTTGTGTGAAGCCACATCATCACCATCTTAAATGTGTGTGACTTTTGATATTCTCATTATTAGCTAATATTATTAGCTCAAAATATTAGTTATGATATAAGTTAACTATTACTATTAATAGTATTAGTTAACTATAAAAAGTTACTATACAAGTTAACTATTACTATTAATAGTATTAGTTAACTATTATAGTTACTATGTAAATTAACTATTACTATTAATAGTATTGGTTAACTATAATAGTTACTATGTAAGTTAACTATTATTATTAATAGTATTGGTTAACTATAATAGTTACTTTATAAGTTAGTTTTTACTATTAATAGTATTAGTTAACTATAATAGGCTATATACATTAACTATTACTATTATTAGTATTGGTTAATTATAATAGTTATTTTATAAGTTAAATTATTAATTTGTAATATTAACTAATTATAAAAGATACTATATCTATTAACTATTACTATTAATAGTATTAGTTTATTATAATAATTACAATAATAATTATTATATAGATTAATCATTGTTATTAATATATATTAACTATTACTATCAATAATATTAGTTAATTGTAATAATTATTATAATAATAGTAATCATATATATTAACTATTATTATTAACAGTATTAATTAAAATAATGATTACTATATTAGTTAACTATAATTAAATTTTTTTTTGAGAAATAGTATTGGTTTCCCGTGCAGGACACGGGTTACCCGCTAGTAAACATTACGCAACATCAAATAAAACAACTTATCCAAATGAGAGTAGAGAGAACTGAGAAGAGGGATAATGCGAGTTTTTTTTTTTTTTTTTTTTTTTTTGAGCAACGTCCGAGTTATTCTACCAAGTGTTATTTCATAATTTTCATACAAAACAACATCTATAATAATGGAGTATACGGTACGATTTTAAACAAAATGTCGTATTATAACCAAATATTCGGTTTTTACAAAATACTCCCTCCGTCCAAGTTTAAAGTCTTTACTTTATTTTTTGGCATGTCTCAATTTAAAATTCTTAGTTGCTTTATTCCATAAATGGCAAAGCATGTACAGTGGTTTGGACAATCTTATCGTCATAAAGTTCATTTAATTACTTCCTCTGGTCCAAAATAACTGTCACTTTTGGTCAAACATGTGTAAGTTTGACCAATAAATTAAAACAAAAAATAATGATCTTAATAAAAATCTAAAATTGTTATTAAAAGTATTATTAATTATAGGTTTAATGACAATTTAGACCCTTAAGTCATATACCACCCTTCCAAACGAATCCTGATGTTTTTTTTTCGCCAGATCAGACAATGACGTGTAAAAAACTCGACACTTAAAGTAATTTGTTAGAAAAACTTGATTAATGTCATAATGTTATATTTCATTACTAATAATATATTATTTAGTAAAAAAAAAGAAAAAAATAGATTACCAATAATTTAATATTTTTTTATTTCAAAAAAGATAATATTTTTAATGTAAGAAAATAATATGGCATTATTAAAATAATTTGATCAATTTAATATTGCTAATCTTCAACACTTTATTTACTATTTTCATTTAAAAAATTGGTGAATTAAAAAATTATTTATTGAATTTATTTTCTAAAAAATATAGATGAACATAAATGATAATTAATTTATTTTGTGTTAATGTTTTATTTAATATGTTAATAATTATTTTCATTTTCAACCCTGTTGAGTTTGAATTTTCAGTAAGCCCCTTAGAAGACATATCAACTTCAAACTCATCCAATCTGTCCATCACGTGCCATGCACATGCTACATAACTAATTTTTTAACAAAAACCGTCAAAAATGCCTTAACTGACGAGTTTTTTACACGTCAAGGTCTGATCTGGCGGGAAAAAAATTTATCAGGGCTCGTTTGGAAGAGTGGTATATGACTTTAGGGTCTGAATTATCATTAACCCTTAATTATATTACAATGACAAATTTTAGATTTTTATTAGCATCATAATTTTTTTTATAAATTATTGGTCAAATTTACATCTGAGTGACCAAAAGCGACAGTTATTTTGGACCAGATGGAGTACAAAAAAACCATTATTTATGCATCTTTCTTTTCACCCACATGCTTTATGAATAGTGTTTTGGACAATTATATACTTAACTCCCTACTTTTGTTGACCCATTTTTCATTGTATTCTTTAATAAGCGTGCAAAATAAAACTATGAATCTTAAACGGGACGGAGGGAATAGAACCATAAAATTGTTCGGGTTTTTTCACTAATCATATTTATATTGTAAAATATAACTTATACCATACCAAGATTTTTGTAATCCTATATACATAAAATCTGATCATATATTAGCTTTCTTTCTATCAATACAACGTGATATTATATCTTGTTAATACAGTGTAATATTATATCTTGAAACGAGATTGACTAAATATAAATAAGCTATTTTTATAATTTATGACTTATTTAGAGACGTAAAATTAGCAATCTACATAATATTTTTCGATCACGAAGTCGAAAAATAAATTATAAAGGCAAAACTCGGTGAAATTTATCAATTCAACCAATTTGACCTGCGTACTATCAAAACTACCAAATTAACATGCGTACTATGCATGAATTAGCCAAATCAACCTAAATCGTTAGTATACATTAGTGGATGTTAACGAATGTTAAAAACTTAACGGGTATTGCAATCAAAATTATCAAATTGCCCAAAAATTGAAAAGAAATATCAGATGGGAAAATTGAGGAATGTATATGTGCAATATTCAAAGTTTCATCCTTTAAAAGTATTTCCAAAATATAAAGAGGTTAAGTTAACTTTTTTTTTTTTTTAACTTATCTCCCAATTTACACCCAGATTTAAATCTGGAGATTACGATCTATCCACAACTCCCCCACCCGACGCCCACCACCGGCCAAACACCTCAATCATCCTCCCCAGCTCCCCTCCACCTCACTTTTCGACATCTTATTCGTCTTGTCCCTACCTTCTTTGACCGCAACTCTTACCTCCGCATCCACCTTCGCAGTCCAACAACCATTCCGTCCTCAATCAGATCTGGAAATAATCATCATAAAGAAATCTAGATTTGTGTATGCATCTGTGTGTATGCATGTGTTTGTGTCATTGTGAGTGCGTCTATTTGCCTTTGTATGTGTGTGTATATCCGTCTACATGTGTATGCGTTTTCGTGGTTGTGCAATTTCAGTATTGGGGTATGTGATTAGAAATTGCTAATTGCTAATCATAGTGACATGTGCAGATTCTATGGAGATGGGTTCAAAGAGTTTGAGTTTTATGGCCCTGATTTTCATTTTAATGGGTGACTTTTGAATCTGAATTAAGTATTCTTCTTGAGTAATTTATGGAACAGTTTGGAACTTGAATTTGGATGTGTGTTTGTCAGCAACCCATTGGAGAGCTTGAGGGTTTTTAAATGTAAATTTTATTTTTTTGGCTTTTGAATGAATGCCAAGTTGAATTTTTAGTTGGTGGTGGCAGGGATGGTGGTGGGTGGGGATGATAATGGTGAGATGGCTGGAGGTGTTGTGTTGGATATTATGCCCTAGGCCCTTGAGAAAGGCCTATGCGTTATATCATAGCTTCATTGTTATAGAGATAACAAACCCGATTATTATATCTTTTGCATGTTTATTATAATAATCATTGTCCCTAGCACTTATGAAGGGCTAGCATGAGTTTGATGGATAATCATATGATGATTATAGCGCATAGGATGCGGATTAAACTTGTGGGTACATGTTGGAGAACAAGTACTGGATAGACCCGTTATGAGATTTATGTCATGGTCAAATGTCATAATTAAATCTCATAATAGTTATATCATTCATCCTTAGACCTGCGATTATCATAGTCTTCCACATGATGAACATTATGTTTGACGTACTCAAACGCTACCCCTAACCGGGTGGTTATAAAGGCTACGATTGGCATAATCGGATTTCTGTAGGGAATAATGATAAGTCAAGATGGGATTTGTCCCTCTCTCAAGAGAGATATCTGCTTGGCCACTCGATGAGTGAGATTGATAAAAGTGTACGGCCGTACTCAAATGAATTGAAGCGTTCAATGTTATTTGCTCATATCAATCTACTCGAGATCGAGAAAGCATTGGACAACATAAGTTGACATGGACCATGACTTATGTCCAATATGATATCGCGTGACAAAGAGATTATGATATGTTCTATAAGGTAACTTTGGGCTTTCAAAGTTATACTATTTGGGTAGTCATAATGGCTTGCTAGAGTCCGCTTATGATTTACGAGGTCTTCGGACTCGTTGCTAACATAGTATAATACTATTGGGTCACACACGCAGAACGGATCTTACTTGGCACGAAAAACGAGAAAAACTGTGAAGTGGAAAAACCAGCCGTACGGATAGTTTGGACTAGCCGTACGGATAGTTTATCCGCTGATGAGTTTTTGTCAGATTTCTTTCTGGGAAAGGAATCCTTTAACCTAATGGAATTAGGTTTCTCCCAGTATATATTTTGTGTTCTCTTCAGCCGAAAACTAAGCCTTAGGCATTGATTTTGGAAATCAACAAGAGTTTCTTGGAGAGAGAAAAACACATATGATACTTAGGTTATTGGGGTTTGATTTTTGCTCATCATCAAACCATAATAATCAAAGGGAGATTGAAGAATGATTCTTCAACCATGTTTTTCAAGCCTAAGGATCTAGCAGTCAAATCAAGAAGCGTTCTTGAGTCCGTTCGATGTGTGGATACCGATAGAGGGTGTTTGCTTTAACACCTTAAAGTCCGTATTCATGGATTCAATCTTCAAGGGTATGTTTCTTTCATCTTGTATTTAATTTAATCAACATGCACGGATCCGGGCTCTTGGGTGTTTGATTTTATCTGTTTATTCCGCTGCGCATGATGCATCAAAACCCAACAGTGGTATCAGAGTCCCGTTCATTGTTGATTATTTTAGTATATCATGTTGAAATTGTTTAATTCGATTATATAATATCTACATGATAATAAGATGAATGTGTGATTTGAGTTTTATATATGAGATATAAAATTTATGAGCATGAATGTGGGGATTATGTAATTATTGTATTGATTTGATCCATATAAATAATTGCATGTTTGGGATATCAATAAATAATTGGATTATGTGTATTGATAATTTGGATCTACTTTGTGTATGTAATAAATTGTTTATTCATGGTATTGATTAGATCTAATTAAATTCGTAATCTGTAAATTCATGTTTCTGTAATCTGATTATGTACAAACATGATATTGGATTTGGTCGAATTTCTGAAATTCTAAAAAAACTGGAAATCTGGGATCCTACCAATGGATTCGTACGGATGGTTTGGATGATGCCAAACTGATCCGTACGGCTAGTTTGGAAATTCTCAGATTTGATTTTGTTTTATGGTGTTCAGATTATTCTGTAAATTGTTTACAGAATTCGAATCTGAAAACTGGAAACTGCTTTCAGACGGCTGGTTTTTGAAACCGTGTTTCCTGAAACAGTTTTCGGCCGAAGAATTCAAAAGCAATAGCAGAAATCAGAGTTCTAAAGAGTTTAGAACTGCTGTAATATGTGACATTAAGAGACAATGAAAGATCTTGAATCAAGTATCCAATCTATACGGGAATGTGGATGCCTTTTGGCTTAGTTTCAACCGTATAGAGAAGTTGCTTGGTTTCTTGATCTTAGCACGGAAATGTGGATGCCTTTTGGCTTAGTTTCGGCCGTGCGGTTTGTGCTTTCAATTTCAAGATGCTCTACGGATACAGTTTCAGAATTCTGAAGAGTTCAGAGTTTATGTGACGTGTATGAAAGAGCTGTACGGATAAATCTGGATGCTTCCAGAAATATCCGTACGGATGGTTTGGGCATTACTGATTCTGATCTGTTTCAGACGGCAGGTTTTGGAAACCGTGTTTCCTGAAACAGATTTCAGTTCATAAGTCCAGACAGTTACTGAGATCATAATCTTAAAGGAGTTTAAGGTTAGTGTAATCTCAAAGTTTCAGAATTTATCCCTATACAAAGTGCAAATTGTTTGTAAGAGAAAGAAACTAAATTTGGATTAATTCATTGCATGGACCAATGGCAGGCTCACGCCTTGTTTCTGGGAATGCGAATGAAATATCCAATCTGTAAAATGTTTACAAATAATTTAGATTCCGTCCCCATTATGTTGCTTCGTAATTAAATCACAAGATTTTGCTTCTGTTAATTAATTGGATTAGTTAACATCAGTTATGCAAAGACTATATTATATTATGTTTGACATAATTAAATATATGATGCATATCTCTATGTAATAAACCTTCTTAAAAACTTAAGTCTTGTGTCAATCCATGATTAAAACACTTGTGAGTACGTGGGTAGTTTTATGTGGGTTACGCCCTAGCTTAGGTGCATTAATTCTATTCATTTATGAGCAAGATGAGGAATCAGAGTTTCCTATACGTTTAAAATGGTTTGACTTAATTGGGCTATCAAAACAGTTTTGGGCCTAAAACACAGATGAGATTAAAACATGTTTGATATAAGATGTCTAACAATCTCATAAAAGATCTAAGAGTCACATATGATGTGATTGATAAAGAGTTATCTACCTAAATAACTTGATTTTGAGCAGTCGTGCCCTAGCCGACTCAAAGTTGGGTGAAATACGGATCTTAGCCTACTTAAATTATATTATACAATTGTTGTATTTGAAGGTGTATAATTTAGTGGGAGTATTTATGAAATACTTTAAATGTCTCTAAATGATAATGGTATGAAATATATGTGTATATTTATTTGCATATTTCGTAGAATGTCTTAAACTATAATCATGTATAATTACTGCGATTGACCCCACTTTAAGATGAATAAGATTAACTTCCATGACCTAGTCATGAGCTTAAGAATTGTTCTAAAGCAAGATCGGAAGTTATGAATTCTTAATAAATCATATTTCTAAGAAAACTAATTCTTAAGGATGGACAAAGACATTTATTAGAAACATGTGGATGATTCTATAGATGTCAATTGTCTTATGACTTGCTACCATATGTTTAGAACTTTAGAAGTATCTGAAACATATGGATGCTTATTTCATAAGCAATCACGTAGGAAGCGTTCCTACAAGCAAGAAAGGCAATAAAAGTTTGAAATTGATTAAGAACCTAACATTCATGTGATGAATGAAAGGTATATTAATAAGTTCTCATGTTTTGAACATGGAGAGACATATTAATTACCTTAGTTGGCTTAATAATCAAGTTAGTTTGGAACTAACAAACGGATTGACATTAATTCATAAGCAACATTTGATGTTTAAAATGCTATGTCTTAATATCAAATGGAAACCTTCTCAAACTTTAAAGTTTAATAAGGACGAGGATTTAAAATAAAGGCAAAATATGAGTTGTCAAGCCTAAAGGAAATATTTGTGGCTAAAACCTAAACTCCAAAGAAAGTAATTTCTACTTTGGCAATAGGATTGACCATTGGAGAAATTAAAATTTGAATTAAAAGATCAAAAGGAAGGGTAGTTGGACTACCACTTAAAGTATTTACGTTAAAATTTCTGCTTGTAAGGGTAAAGATTAACCTATGTGATAATAATGATGCAATGGTTGCAACATTAATCATAGGGAACTTGCGAAGTGTCTTTACCTAATAAGTTCATATTTGTTTTGAACAAATGGTGCTATGTTCTTATTTTAAGTAGAAATATTATTTTGGTTTCTTCATTAGAAGATTATGGATATCTCTTATTTCGAATAAGAATGTGTTCCATTAAATATGATTTGCCTTATTGTATTGCTAATAATATAATGGGACTTAATATCCTTATCTTGGAAGAACAAAGCATAACGTAAATAATGGAAATCTACATATAAGGATGTAATCGTTACATTCTTAAAAAGCATTAATGTCTATATCAAATGATAAGAAACACATATCTAAAATTCCATGGGACGGACTTTTAAATTCATATGATTTCGAATCATGTAATAGATGTGAATCTTAGAAATTGATCAAGATATCTTTTACTAATAGTAGTAAGAGGAAGTACTCTTTTGAACTTATACATTTTGATGTATGTAGTTTATTAAAGTAACAATGCTAGAAAGGATTTCAACACCTCATGGCAAAAGTATTGATGTACTCTGATTAGATCAAAGTAATGAATATTTGAGCCTTGGACTCGATGAGAATTCTGCAGAAAGTCTGCAATTTAAGAAAAACAGAATCTGGAAACAGCACCCGTACGGATGATGTTCCAGAAGTTTACAGATTGTCTATAAAACACAGTTTTTCGTCTCATAATAATTCAAACTGATCTTTAATTATCCTTCTGGATTATGTGCTGGAAACAGCTGCGCTTACACTAACTTGAGTTTCATCTAAGGAGGTTTGACTGATGCCATATGAGATATGGAATGAAAGAAAACTTGGTTTGTCTTTCATAAAGATTTGTGATGTGATACTTTTGAGAAAAGTTTTGTCTTGGACAAAATCACACCTAAATCCAATAAATGTATTTTATGGGATATCTTAATGATATTAATTTTACACCCTTTAAAGAGTGCAAATCGTTTGTTACTCTAAATAGCCTTTCTAGATAAATCGTTTATCTCTAAAGAACTAGTGAGAGTAAAATGTATCTCGAAGAGTTCGAGACCCAGAAAATGACATGGAACCTAAGATGGAAGTTGAATAAAGTTTCATAAGGAGTTGTGGAAATTCGTTCAAGTATACACAAGAAATTTGCATAACTGATAGGATACTACCTATAACAAGAAATATTGATTTCTCATAATAGAAAGTAATAGGGAAGATATCATTGGGAATGATTGACCTATTACCTATCAAGATGCAAAGTCCGCTCCGGATTTGGATCAATGACTTGGAGTCATAAAGTCTAAAAGTGCAATCCATGTATCATAATTATGTTTCGAACTTGATTGTTCTACCCTGAGGCTTAAAAACCATAGGATAGAAAATGAGTTTTATTGGATAAAACGGACATGGATCGCAAGGTGCATACTGATAAAGCACGACTAATTGAGAAAAGTTGATTCATAATGTTGATTATAATGAAACTTCATCACCCGTAGTCATGCTTAATGTTATTAGAATTCTAATTGTCATGACTTCATATTTCGAATATGTAATATGACAGATGGATGTCAAAACTATATTCCTTAACAGGAACTTACATTAGGATGTGTTTGATACAACCTACAAGTTTTGATTGATCCATAAAATTCTAATAAAATATGCAAGTTGCAGAAATTCATGAGATGGATTGAAGCAAACTACTTGGAGTGAAATTTCATTTTGATGTAGTATTCAAAGAGTTTGAATTCATCAAAGATGAGACTTGTGATTACAATAAATTTAGTGGGAGCGTAATAGTCTATATATATATATGGTTGATATATAAATCATTTGAAAGAGTTTCTAAATGAAAGACTTGGATGAAGCCGCCTACATCCTTGGACTGATTTATGGAGATAAATCTAAAAGGTTGATTGGTTAAAGTCAAAGTACTAATATTGACAATATAGTGAAAGGTTTACTATGCAAGACTCTTGGAGAGGTTACTTGTGAAAGTCTAATGGCATTAATCTTTGCAAGATTTAGTCTTACTGGAAGACTAATGAGCAAGAGTACATGATTAGGATTCCATATGCTTCGGCAATTGGATCTATCATGTAAGCCATGTAAATGTACTAAGACCGTATGTCTCATATACTTGGAGTATGATGAGATGATACCAATCGGATCCTAGTGAGAGTCACTAGTTAAGAAACGCTCTTATGTTCTCTAAAAGGAACTAAAGGATGCGTTCTTGATCTTTGATGGAATGAAAGATGATCTTGTAATAGTTACATAGATGCATTCTTATAAACCAACAAAGATAAATATTGCAGTATAAATACATGTTTACATCTAATAATGGTGTTAGAAGAGTTCTAAATGGACCATTACTATTCTACAAAAGGTTGAGTATCTAGTGAGATGAGATGCAACTAGAAAAATGTTAAGATTAAGATTCTAATTAGTAAACTAGAAATCGTTTCTAGTGTCACTAATTTAATGTACCTTCATTGTGTCAATAATCGTTATTACACAAGTCAAGGGACTAATATCTTATTTAGACATATACTCAGACATTTCTATCTTACTCGAGAAATCGTCAAAGACAGGAGATGTCAAAATATGCAAAATACCTTATGATAATAACAAGGATAATTATCCTACGTAAGCTTGTTTGCAATTATGATGGAGATCATAACTAAGCTCAATGGGTATTGGATACACTTTGATTGGGCCTAGTGCAAGTGGGAGATTGTTGGATATTATGCCCTAGGCCCTTGAGAAAGGCCTATGTGTTATATCATAGCTTCATTGTTATAGAGATAACAAACCCGATTATTATATCTTTTGCATGTTTATTATAATAATCATTGTCCCTAGCACTTATGAAGGGCTAGCATGAGTTTGATGGATAATCATATGATGATTATAGCGCATAGGATGCGGATTAAACTTGTGGGTACATGTTGGAGAACAAGTACTGGATAGACCCGTTATGAGATTTATGTCATGGTCAAATGTCATAATTAAATCTCATAATAGTTATATCATTCATCCTTAGACCTGCGATTATCATAGTCTTCCACATGATGAACATTATGTTTGACGTACTCAAACGCTACCCCTAACCGGGTGGTTATAAAGGCTACGATTGGCATAATCGGATTCCTGTAGGGAAGAATGATAAGTCAAGATGGGATTTGTCCCTATCTCAAGAGAGATATCTGCTTGGCCACTCGATGAGTAAGATTGATAAAAGTGTACGGCCGTACCCAAATGAATTGAAGCGTTCAATGTTATTTGCTCATATCAATCTACTCGAGATCGAGAAAGCATTGGACAACATAAGTTGACATGGACCATGACTTATGTCCAATATGATATCGCGTGACAAAGGGATTATGATATGTTCTATAAGGTAACTTTGGGCTTTCAAAGTTATACTATTTGGGTAGTCATAATGGCTTGCTAGAGTCCGCTTATGATTTACGAGGTCTTCGGACTCGTTGCCAACATAGTATAATCCTATTGGGTCACACACGCAAAACGGATCTTACTTGGCACGAAAAACGAGAAAAACTGGGAAGTGGAAAAACCAGCCGTACGGATAGTTTGGACTAGCCGTACGGATAGTTTGTCCGCTGACGAGTTTTTGTCAGATTTCTTTCTGGGAAAGGAATCCTTTAAACCTAATGGAATTAGGTTTCTCCCAGTATATATTCTGTGTTCTCTTCAGCCGAAAACTAAGCCTTAGGCATTGATTTTGGAAATCAACAAGAGTTTCTTGGAGAGAGAAAAACACATATGATATTTAGGTTATTGGGGTTTGATTTTTGCTCATCATCAAACCATAATAATCAAAGGGAGATTGAAGAATGGTTCTTCAACCATGTTTTTCAAGCCTAAGGATCTAGCAGTCAAATCAAGAAGCGTTCTTGAGTCCGTTCGATGTGTGGATACCGATAGAGGGTGTTTGCTTTAACACCTTAAAGTCTGTGTTCATGGATTCGATCTTCAAGGGTATGTTTCTTTCATCTTGTATTTAATTTAATCAACATGCACGGATCCGGGCTCTTGGGTGTTTGATTTTATCTGTTTATTCCGTTGCGCATGATGCATCAAAACCCAACATGTTGGTTGTGGGAGGTGGTGGTGATTTGTGGAGAAGAAAGGTAAATAAGACAATTTTAATCTTCACATAAATAAGTTATTGATCTGTTGGGTTAAGGGGCAATTTAAAACATTTTGATTGTATATCCAAGTTCTTAACACTTGTTAACATTCATTAATATATACTAACGATTTAGGTTGATTTGGTTGATTTATGCATAGTACGCAGGTTGATTTGGTTGTTTTGATAGTACACGGGTCAAATTGGTTGAATTGATATAGTACGCGGGTCATTTTGGTCATTTACTCAAAGATAATCTAAGTGAATGAAAGGAATAAGATGAGTACGTTAAATGGGCTTGCCTAATTATCATTTTAAGGTTATCATGGACCTATTAAGCAGAAGGCCCATCTGGGCCCAAACCAATGTGGACTCCTAGCTCGGAACTTATCGAGCAAACGAGCTCACATGGGAAATATCGCGTAACACCAGCTCAGTTCAACCGATGTGAGGAGAAAGCATAATAAGGTGGCGTACTGACCATATAAACTGGCATGATTTAACTAGGAGTCCTACCCGAGTAAGGACTCATATCCAATTAAGAAGTCTTTGCGCGGCAAACGATCTCCTTTCCTTATCAGGATTTACAACCTGGAAAACAAGCCAATCAATTCATATAAATAAGGGTCTCACACCCTATTTTGAGGTTTGATCTCTTTTCGGCCTCTTTTTTACTTTTAAGCCTTTTATTCTTTCAAGAACATCTAACTTATTCTCACGCCGGAGGGCGTTTGCCGGTGAAGCCTTGGCTTAGTTTACGTTTGTTCTTCCTTTTCAGGCTACGCAAGATCTTCTAGATATCCGCCTGTGAATCTGGCAACATTGATCTCAGTTTTGGCACGATCAATTAGTTCCATTGCCGGGAAATGATACTTGCGTACACGTTTTCTCATAGCCTTGATTTTTTCCGGTGATAATTATTCAAGCATTCGTAGTGGCATCAGAAGCACGTTCCTCAAACCCAGAAAATCCAGTCGGGGAAAACATTATTCCTAAAGTATTCAATGCACCTGGGGATAACGTACCCTTCATGGAGCCCCAGGCCAACAACCACCGGCACCAGAACATCCCTCCCACCGATCGAGTCACGAGATATCAAGCAAGTTCCCTTTAGAATCAAAACACTGTTGTTGTCATTGCTACAGCAGCCACCGACGCCTTAGCCACAGCCATCACCACCGCTGCCGTACCTGGAGCTACTACATATGCTGGCCGACGTCATGCGGCGACCGGTCCTATCATAACTTATTCCCATCGACATAGCTGGCCCAAGCGCCTCTCCACCGCTCCGGAAATGGCAGAGCACGTAGCTGCATTGAGTAGAAGGTTGAGTCTCTTATACCAAATACAAGAGATACAAAATGAGTTGCTCACTTTAGGACCAAAATACATTGCTAACCTACCACCTCTGCCTTCCTCGTTGCGAGCAGGGATGCCAGCAACACACCTACAAACGGGGGAGCAACCATCAATTGTCCAGAACGTTATTGCTAATCCAATTACTAACGTTTAAAACATAACCGAGCAAGAGGGTGACTCAACGGAACATCGCCTGAGGACTTTTGGTCCCCAGCTTCTACTAAACCAAAAGGTTGGGCATTCCTCAGCCCGCCAATGACCCACCTAGGATGCCTATAGGCCATAATGGGCAGCCCTCACATGGCTACGAGAAACGCTATAATCGACAAGATGACGGTGTGGCGTGGAGAGCTCAAAGTCAAGAAACCGTTTGCTAGATGGATAATGGAGAGCTCCCCACAACCATATTTGAAACTTCCTTCACTCACAAAATATACTGGAACTGAAGATGCCCGAGATCACGTCCATACATTTGAGGCAATTATGGCCTTGGTCTCTCACGATGACGATGTTTTATGTAAGGATATGGTCAGCACGTTGAATGGTCCTGCTTTGGCTTGGTTATGAGCTCTGCAACAAGAAGTATTGACAGGTGGGAAGCACTGAGAAAGAAATTCATAAAAAATTTCTCAACCGTCGGAGATCATAAGAACGACCAACCGACATGGCCAACGTAAAACAAGGTGACGCAGAGACAATTATGAGTTTCTACAAAAGGTTCAGGGATCTAGCCGAATAGATAGAGGGAATTACTGATGTCATGGTGATGGTATGCTTCATGGCAGGAATGAAAGAATCTTAGCTTAAATTTGAATTCGAGATAAGGCCTCCAGAGAACAAAGGTGATCTGTACGAACGAGCTTACAGGGTCGCACAAGTCGAGGCTGCAAAATAAGTTGGTAATGCAAACAACGACTAGGGGGCTGATGGGTGATGTTGGTAGTGGTGCCCTAGGCACGTTTAATAAACGTTGTAATTGTTATCATTTATTTCATATCAATAAAGAGATGTTTTGATTATTATTGTTGTTCATGTTTACTTATAATAATCTCCGTCCCTGGTACTTGTTAAGCACTAGTATAAAGGCTAAATGATCATGGGATGATCATGTTAGATTTATGGGTACTTGTTTGGAACAAGGTACTGGACATGACCCGATCTATGAGATTTATGTCATGGTCTATGTCATACATATATCTCATATTAGTTATGTCATTTGAATCCTTAGACATGAAGTTATTATAGTCTTCCACTTGATGAACATTATGTTTGACATATTCAAACGCTATTTTTAACCGAGTAGTTATAAAGGGTATGATTGGCATAATCGGATTCACGTAGGGAAGAATAATAAGCTAAATGGATTTGTCCCTCCTCGGAGAGATGTCAAGCTTGGGCCTCTCGTAGGAATGATGTTGATGAAATGTTCGGCCGGACTCAAATGAATTGATTGGATCAATGTCATTTGGATTATCAACATATTCGGAATCGAGAAAGTATTGAACAAAACAAGTTGACTCTTTGACCATGACTTGTGTTCAATGATATCGTGGACAAAAGGATTATGACATATTCTAAGAGGAATGCGAACTTGTATCTAGTTATACTAATTGGGTAGGTATGACGGTTTGCTAGAACCTAATCATATCTTATGGTTTCATGTTTGAACCCATTGCCAACTTAGTATAATCCTAGAGGGTCACACACAATAGAACGAATCTTTAAAAAAGACTATATTGGAATTTTGGAAATTCTGGACATTCTGGGAAGTGGGCGACCGCACAGTATGGACTGGGCGGCCGCACACTTAGTCCATTTTGTACCAGTTTTGTTTCAGATAGTTGTGCGACCGCACATATGGTTTTGGGCGGCCGCACAGTACTGTCGGGTGGCAGATTCCTAATTTGATTAGGAAACGAATTTTGGACGGATTTTGACACAAGTTTCCTATTTGGAATAGGTCATACTTGTGTATAAAAGACTAAATTCGGCCAGCACTCAAGGCGAATGATTTTGTGAGTCTCAAAGAATTTGAGAAAGGGTTTATTTTGTTCTAAGACATTCTTGGTTGAAGAACAAAATAATACACAAAATAAATTCCATATAGTTCTTTTGATTGTGAAAAAGTGTTTCACAATTTGGTCTAGCAACCAAGATCAAAGAAGCTCCTTTGATATTCGTTCGAAGTGTGGATACCGCTAGAGGGTGAAAATCATCATCTTCAAAGTTCGTGTTCAAGCTTTGTGATCGTGATCAAGTCTTCAAACCTCCACCAAAGACCAAGAGAATTTGATAGCCATCAAGGGTTAGTTTATTCCTTTATTCTTATGTTGTATTTGATTTAATCATATGAACGGATCCATGGCTTTGGGTTTCAAAATTTTAAATGCTAATTTCCGCTGCGCATGTTTGATCGAAACCCAACAGGTGAAACCCTGTTTGCACTAACTTATGGCTCAGAAGCCATGACACCTACCGAACTAGCTATTCTCACAGCCCGAGTAACCTTTTTTTAATGAAGAACATAATGAGGAAAGACGAAGAATTGACTTGGACTTGATTGATGAGAGAAGGTTGGAAGCTCACCTCGGATCCATTAACTATAAGCAGAAGACCAAGAGCTATCATGGCAAGAAAGTACGAAAACAAGTATTTCCAGGTGGGAGACTGGGTGTTAAGGATGATTGAGGCAACTAGCCGAAAAGTCGAGCAGAACAAGCTATCGCATAATTGGGAAAGTCCTTTCATTGTCACTAGAATAATCAAGTAAGGGACATACATGTTGAAGACACTTGAAGGAAGCGAGCTGAAAAACCCTTGGCATTCAAGTCACTTGTCGTAAGTACTACCATTAGGCCACCCTGGTCACTTGAGGTTGTTGGTCATTTAATATAGTTACAGAATAGCCTTTGCATGAATAGATCTTTTCAAGCACTTGGTATATTCTTTCTAGTTCGTACGAGGATAGCCATTTTCTGGCACCTGATTTATTACATTTGTTTGTTTGAGGTTAGCCCTTTTTGGGCACTCACATTATAAAGCATTCTCATTCATGAATGATTATTTTCCATATTTATTTGTTACAAAGTATTTACAGAGAGAGAACCTTGTCTCGAACAAGCATCCTATTCCTCGTCTTGAATTAGCAAAGCCTTATCTTGAACAAGCACTCTAGATCTCGCCTGAACGAGAAAAGCCTTGTCTTGAACAAGCATCCTAGTCCTCGTCACGAACGAGCAAAATCATTGTCTTGAACAAGCACTCTAGCCCTTATCTTGAACGAGTAAGCCTTATCTTGAACAAACACTCTAGACCTCGTCCTGAACGAGCGAAGACTTGTCTTGAACAAGCACTTTAGACCTCGTCCTGAACGAGCAAAGCCTTGTCTTGAACAAGTATCTTAGTCCTCGTCATGAACGAGCAAAAGCCTTGTTTTGAACAAGCGTTATAGTTCCCGTCTCGAACAAGCTGAACCCTACCTCAAACAAGCACTTTATCTCTCTTTGTGAAACCGACCAACATGCTACTAAAAAAGAAAACATTCATAACTGAAAAAAGAAGTGCACGAGGAAAAGAGATATTCATAATGCGAGGTCAAAAGCTGTCCTCAGGTGGCATTACAGAAAATTTCAAATAAATACATAAATACCGTAAAAAAATGTTGTAAGACCATCTCCAACGGCACTCTAAAACTCCAAAAATACAGTATTGTTTTACTCCAACGGAACTCTAAACATTGCTCTATTAATAGAGCAACTTTATCACATGCTTCAAATTTGGTACAAGGGATAGTGCTGCGCTATCCCATTTTTTTTTTCTTTTTCCTTTTTAAATATCCGTTTTTTGTTTTTCTTTTTGATATATATGAAAATATTTTACAATATAAAATTATATAACCCACTATTATTTATATATGTGAAACAATAATGAATATTTTTATCATATTCTTATTTCGTATAAGATTTAAAGCAAACTGTTGAAAATATTTGGTGTAAAAATTGCACAATTATAAAGAATAGTACAATTTTTGCACTAAACTGTTGGAGATAGTCCAAAAGAATGTTTTGGGACTCTTTGTCGTGACATTATTGTGTCTTAATCAGTTTCCCACACAAAGTTAAAAACCCCAAATGATTTGGCAGTTGATTCAACATTTATCTTCAAAAATAATAATATGAACAATATTTTACCCTTTTTCACCATATAAGTATATTATTTTAATCAGGCATAAATATGCAATAAATTGCCAATCCACGTGTTTATCATTATCTAGTTAATTTATTAAAATGACTTGAAGTCTTTTTATAAGAAAAAATAATTAATCAGTTTCTATATTATGGATTATTTTGACTGAGAAATGTTTATATAATTTTTGCAGTTTTTTTTTGAAGCAATGGAAACCACTTTTTGAGAGTTGAGATCTCCTGTACCACTTTTGTGTGCTACTCTATGTACCACTTGTAATCCAACCGTTCACATGTTGCATAATATTACAATAATACCAATCTCAATAGTTGTGAGCCATTAGATCACTTGTGACACATAAAATGGTACACGAAGTGGCACAGAGGATTTGGACTCCAATTTTGATGACCCTCATCCAGCGATAATAACCCAAAGTTTTTCTTTTATTTAAATTATAGTATTTGTTTTAAAATAAACTTCATACTGATTTCCTATTAGATTTATATGTATATCTATGTATATGGCAAAACCATGTGAATTCTATAGGGTCATTTGACCTCTTTAATTTTGGAGTGTGTTAATTTTAAATTTTGGATTTTAAAAAGCTGCTACTATTGTTTTAATGTTAAAATTAATAAATTTATACATTTTAAACCTCTAATTTTGAATTAAAAAATTACACTAATTATTATTAGTGTATGCAAGAATCGGATAACCCAACTATAATTATTATTCCAAAAAAATCTTTAGCCCCCTTAAAAAACTGAATTCGACACTGAGTATATACATATACGGAGTATGTGTATATATGAATATGTCTTGTAAAGATTAGTTTTACGTGTCTTATAAAAATTAGTTTTTTTTTCCTAACATAGAAAGAATGAGATTTTTAGTGCTTATAATTGTCAAATTAATTATTAAAAATGATAGGACATCAGTTAAAATTGCTAAATTATCATTTGAAAAACATTGATAGTTTTAATTGATAAGCTGACAGTAAACTGACACTTTTAATCCGTTCTCAGTTTACTATTCAAAACAATTAACCAAATATCAACCCGATAGTTTTAATTGACGAGTAGTCAGTTTTAAATTCATAAAATTAATTTTTCTTATTGGTTAGTAAAAATATTTTCCCACAAGATTTGGTGTGTAATATATTGTTGCATGTGTTAGGTATAAAAACTTATGAGAAATAACATGCATGGTAATAAACCAAATCAATCAAAATATCAAATGTTATTTGTGAAGGGTTGGTGAACCCCTTAGGATACCAAGGAGGCATGGGGGTCTACAAAAATCAAGCTGAAGTAGACATGGCTGCCTACAAAATCAAGTTTAATAAATGCCAAATTGCCAATTCCCCTCTCCTTTCCGACTCCAGATCTCTTGTACAATTTTTTTTTTTATATATATATATATATATATATATAAATTGCTTTATTTATCATGTTTTCAGTTTATTATATATACAATACAAATTTCTAATATAAGTATGTGTAAAAACATTATTTTATATATTCCAAAATATATGTTTTTTTTTTCCGCTAAATTTTTATATATTTAGGCAATTGGTTTTTTAACGGACACTTTGACTTAGTGAAAAAGTAGAAAAAGAACATCACTCACTTTAGTGTGAAAGATTCATTTCATTTAGGATCTACAATTTTGGAACATTATTCCAACATTTCCAACATTTCGCACTGTTGTTTGATGGAGATGTTATTGCATTATTGTCTACAATTTAGTCAAGATCATGAGGTGAGATAGAGCAAGATAATTGGAAGGTTGATATTATTCTGAGTATCTTTGTCATGTGTGATGTGAACTTGCATAGGTCATTAGAGACATAATATAATCGCCAGAAATGAAAATAAGGGGATGCCATCGAATAGGCGGCCTGACGTGTCGGATTGTCAGGGATCCAGAACTGAGGTTATCATTATCCCCGCACTCTTACGAACGAACATTTTTTATTTCGTAACATTACCTATGTTTTTTAACTCAACATGAACGTGACTCCTGAATTTTAAATTTGATCTCAGTCACACACAAACAACAAACAAGACTGTAGGCAACAACGCTGCGGGATGAATTTTTTGCTATGTTAATATTTATCAATCCCAAGTCCCTCATTTTGGGTTCTCTACATACTGCTACCAATCATGTCATCTCACTGAACTCATTCCCTAGTGTGTGCCATGTTTCTGTGGAAGATCGTGACAATCTAATGCGTCCGATTTCAAATTTAGAAATTATGGATGTTCTTTTTCAAATGCCAGTGGGTAAATCACCTGGGCCTGACGGGTTTAATGCACATTTTTTTCAATCTCATTGGGCTGTTTTAGGTGCTTCACTTTCTCAGCTAATAAGGTCTTTTTTCTACTCTCCGTTTGATCTTGGTCAAATCAATGAGACATTATTAGTCTTCATTCCTAAGAAAGAGAATCCCACGAGAGTTGAACATTTTAGGCCAATTAGTTTGTGCAACATAGTTTACAAGCTCATTAGTGGGATTATGGTAGCTCGTATGCGTCCGTTTTTAGGAAACTTAATTTCTCCGTTTCAAAATTGATGCTGCCAAAAACGTACCGGATCAGTCTTCGTCTAGCGGTTCGGATAAATCAAGCAATGAGAGCTTCCTCGTATGGATATACACACAATGAGCAAACGTAAACTACGCCGGGGCTTCACCGGCGAAGGCCCTCCGGCGTGAGAATAAGAATACGGATTGTGTATGAAATGAAGAGAAATCAATTGACTATAGTTTAGAGCCAAAAGAGTTCATTACCCGTTTCCTGTATGGAGGACCTGTTTATATAGGCATGGGTGAATGAGTCCTCACTTGTCAAGTAAGCCAGAATGCCTATGTTGATCTAGGACTCGTATTCCTTGGAGATAGACTCCTGATAAGGATGATGAATATCCTGTTTGTATTGTAGTGGGGATCTCCTTGTTTAGATAAGGATTTCCTGTATTTGTGTTGTAATTAAACTGTAAGAGTAGTCTCCCGCTGGCACTGGGATGATAATACCTGTCTTGAGGTATGTCGGCCCGTCATCCAGATCAGCTCGTCATAGAGGCAGACTGGGGATTGGGCTTCTTAGATATCGGCCTGTCCTCCAACTTGACTCGTCACAGAGACCGAGTCGGAGATAAGGCTTTCTTTGTTCTCGGCCTCGCTGAAGTCATCTTCACTCGGCATAACAGATGCCGGCCCTAAGTTATGGGCTTTTTATGAGGTATGGGCCCAAAGTTTACGGGTCCCATTTAGCCAAGTCGGTTTATGTCGTTCAAAAATGCTTTTGTTCCTAGACGTAGAATTCATGATAACATCCTCATTACCCATGACATACTTCATTCCATGCATCGTCATAAGTCGAAAATGGGGGATGTAGCACTTAAGCTTGATCACTATCATTTTCCTCCCCATTGGATTAACTGCATAGTGAGTTGTATAACATCTGTTTCTTTCTGTACAGTTATTAATGGTCATGTGGGAGGGGTTTTTCGGCCGTCTCGAGGGATCCGTCAAGGAGACCCTCTCTCTCCTTATATTTTTATTCTAGCTCTCGACATGTTTCTTAATTCTCTTGCGACTAAAATTTCCTCTAAAGAAATTAAGTCCTTACAATCTAGTCGGAGGGGTCCTTCAATCCCTTGTCAAAAAAATCTGCTATCCTTTTTTCACCTGGTGTTGCGTCTCAGGTGAAGTTATCCACTTTACGAACTCTCAACTTTTGAGATTTTAATCATGGTGAAAAGTATTTGGGTGTTCCACTTCCAAATGGTCGAATTACAAAAAAATTGTTTGTATCATTAAGCCAGTCCTTTAGTGCAAGAATTTCTATATGGCAAAACAAATTAATCTCTAAAGCTGGTAAGGTTACTTTAATTAAGGATACTCTTTCAGCTTTTCCCTTCCTAAGACGACAACGAAGAGACTCACCTCATTCATTCATACTTTTTATTGGCATGGTTCAATTCGTAGATACACTACTCCTTTGATTTCGTGGGATAAAATGGAAAAGTCTGAAGCGAGTGGGGGGTTGGGAATTAGGAATTTGGAGAACTTAAATACTGCTTTCCAACATAAATTGTTGTGGCGATTGTTTAAGGATCCAAACTCTCTCTAGGCACTGGTACTTAAGGCTATGTATTACCCAAATTCATCTATTTTACTTGCTACGGCTGGTCCTACTGCTTCCTGGGCATGGAAACGTTTAATCAAAAACCTGCATCTTTTCATTTGTGGTTTAGTTCACTCTGTGGGTAATGGTTTATCTACCCGGTTCTGGTCGGACAAGTGGTGTACATCTAATTCCCTTGAAAACGCTCTTATCCGTCCTATTCCTTTGAGCTGGAAATCTCACTTGGTTCAAAGTTATCGTACTTCTTCGGGCTGGAAAGTTGATCTTTTAAGACTGTTTTTGGATCCAAACATATTACAACAAGTTCAATCTTTTCCTTGGCCATTATTTGAACATCAAGATTCTATACACTGGGGACCTAGTGAGGATGATAAGTTTTCAATTAAAAGAACGTATGCATGGCTATTGAATTTGCACAATGAGCCTCCCCAATAACCGTTAATCCCTTGGCATATTCTTTGGCAACTTCCATTGTAACGACCCCAAAACCCCCCTGATTTTCTTAACTTAAAATGGAACTTTTATGTGCATTTTATGTGTTAGAAAATATTTTTATGACTTGCATATATTATTTGAGTATATGTGTTAGTTAATGTGTTTAGTATGTGCTATTTATCTATTTTTATTTGTTTGTGTCATAGAGTATAATTTGACATAAATGTATGTTATTATATTTCATATCATTATAACATAAATAGAAAATTTTACACACATAAAATATAAAGATGGTTTTAAAATGTAATTTCGCCCAACTCTGACACCTTGTAGTAAAATGACCATAACTCATTGTAGAAAATTCGAAATTCAAATATGAAAAATGAGTAAACTAAACATTTAAGGCTATCAAGAACATCATTTATTTTCTGAATTTGGATAAGCATAATATTCTGGACAACTTAGTAAAATCGGATTAGTGTTTGGCCAATTTATATGAATTTGTATAGTTAGATTCATTTGACCATCCAATAAAAATGGTCCATGTCATTTAATGTAAATCAAGTTGACCGACTAATGTAGTGCCCATGTATGTAGTGGGCTGGAAATAATATGTGTTTGACTATTAAGTTGATTAATATGAATTCTAGTTTTAAGGTTAGTAAAGAAAGAAAGAAAAAAACCCCTTTTGGCTTCACTCAACCTTATGCCACGTCTTCACCGACCACCGACTCACTTATAATCTCTTTCTACCTGGGTTACAAAGGGGAATTCCTAGCTATTATTGAAACAGTAGTAATAAAGCTTGCGAAGAAAACAGTTAGAGCGAAGGGTGGGTTTTCTTAGGAAAATTGACAAAAATTCCGTTCATACTTCGACTTCAATTAACGGACACTGTAAGATTGGCGAGCTTGACGAGGAGATCGTTTCTATCTGAATAGAATATATTTTTGTCGATATTTTTTCCGGAAATAGGTAAGTTACTAATCCCCCCTTTAAATGTTAAAATGGTCATAAGTATGCTATATATGCTTTATATGTTATAAAATAATGTTTTGGGTATATTTTTATATACTTGTAAATTTGGGACGGAGGGAGTAGTAATAACTTTTATTATACTTGTTATTTGTGGGAAATGGGTATATGGGTATAGTAGTTTTGGTTTTAGGGGAGTATGAGAGGATGCAACCTTATATATGCTTTATATATTATACTCCTACTCGTGGGACGGTAAAATAGTATCTTTAGTTAAATGTTAAATAAATGTATTATAAAATTATACTATTATTTATGGGACGGGGAAAGAAGTGAAAGTATCCTAAAGTGGGTATATTAGTATATTAAAAATTATAATGATACTTGTGAAACGGAGGGAGTAGTGATAAGTTGTTGCATTTGGGAAATGTTAATAACAAATGGGTGTTGTAGTATTGGGAAATATGGTAATGTTGTTGTACCTAAGAAAATGGGTATAACATGTTATAGATATGCCTAGTAGGTTGTGAAATAATGTTTTGGTATGTTTTATTTATAATTGTAAATTTGGACAAAGGGAGTAGGAAAGAACTTGTTACATCAGCTTATTATGGTTGAGATTGCTATAGGAGTTGGTGTTAATATTGTTCTTAGGCTGAGTTAGCCTTTGTGTAAGTTGTAGATGTTAAGAGTTGCCAGTATTAGTGAAATTTGGGTTGTGAAATATAAGGAGTGAACTTTGGTAAGTTTTGGTCTGCCAGGTGATGTGGGCGGCCGCCCAAAAGTGGGCGTGCGGCCGCACATCTATCTGAAGGTTTTTCTTCTTGAGACAGAGCAATTTGGGCGGCCGCACAGCCCAGTTTGGGCGACCGCCCAGTTGTCTGAAAAAGTTTGGAGTTTTCAAATCCAAGGGATTTAGAGGTCAATCTTGGTCTAGTTTTTTGGGTAGTGTCCTAAAGTACTTAGATGGTTGATGTGGATCACTAAAATGGTAGAATTGGTTCCTTTGTGAACAAAGGTGTTGTGAAATGTGAGTAATGGATTAAGTGAGCATTGTTGAACATTTTGTAATGTGTTGAATGGTTCATTATGGTAGAGTTGGTCTTTAGTGATCAAGTTTGAATTAATGTGATTGTTTGGATGGATTGTGTGATGACTTAATGTCAATATGGTGCATACTATTATGAAAACGTGTTTACTTCTCTAAGATGAGCTTGTGTGGTTCCCTACTTTGGAATCATACCCGTTTGTTGTTTAAGCAAGTTTTCTTTGCTTCGGTTGTGTCTAAAGTCCAGCTGGTACTTTTGTGTGTGTTGGGCAGTGATAGGGATTATAATGGTCTCCGAGCCAAGTACATTATAAGGCTCCTATCATTGGTTTCCCATTTTTAACCCCCTTCCTTGGGCCAAAGGTTGGGCACTTTGGGTTATGACTTTGTGTCATTTTCCCCCCGTTGTTGTTGTTGTTGTTTGGTTCCGGAACCCGTTTCAGCTCTTCGATGCTGCTCAGTTGATGCCTCTCAGATGGCTATTGTTTGGTTTGAGAACCTTGGCTCAGTATCCACGTATGAGTGTTTATTTCCGCTTTATGTGTTGCATGATGAGTTGGTCGTTATTTCCAACCGGTATGGGGACGGTTGGCGATAGGGAGCCTCTCATGTTATGTGCTATGTGTTATACGCTTATTTGTTAATATTGTTTTCTTTATGATCATCATATTAGCATGTAATGTAGTTGCATTTTAGTAACTTACTGAGATTTATTCTCACCCCTTATTTGTTTACCGTTTTAGATAAGAAGGAGTCCAGGGAATAGGTCACAGCACAGGGAGGACGTCGGTAAAGAGATCTTTGGTAAGACTTTTGGGAAGTGATGTGTATAAAGGATACATTATGTAAATGTAATACCTTTAGGGTAGTGTACCCGTGACTCAGTTATTTGTATCATCTCTTTTAGTAGGTGTTCGTGTTTGTAAATTTTATAAGTAAAGTTTGTTATAGCCAAGTGGCTAAGTACTCATTTGAGAAAGTTTGTTTTGTGACTTAAAGTCATGTTTTGGTAACGTGTTGGTTGTGTGAACCTTTTTATGAAAATATATTTCGAAAAATTTTCTTAGAGTTGCTTTACGACGTCTTCCTCGCGTGTCCCGGGCGTGGGGCCAAGTAGGACCACGGGTCGGGCGCGACATCCATGTCGCTACAGGCTTAAGCATTTTATTTGGTAAGTAAGTCAAGATTCCCTCCCTACCTCGGTTAATCTTACTAGGATTTTTTTTTTGCTTTCTTCCCAATGTCCGCTTTGTCACCAGGGAGGGGAAACAATGTGGCATTTAGTTAATGAGTGTGTAGCGTTCTCGACAATTCGTAGGTATGTGCATATTCCTCCTTTTCTTTCTGCTAATTTGTTTATTCAAATTTTGCGGCATCCTCGTTATAAGTCCAAAAATTGGTTTAGCCTGTTTTCTGGAATTCACGCTTATTAGTTGATTTGGCAATTGCGTAATAAATGTGTTTTTAAATCAGAGCCGATCACCCTTGATAAATTCCGATGTATGTTGCAATAGCTAAACATTGAGCATAAGGTATGTTTTGGTGGTAAGAGGTTAGCTTTATGTCCGAAAATTCTTGTGCACATTAGGTGGTTTTCGTTCCAGTTTACTACTTTCAAATTGAACGTAGACGGAGCCGCCCAAGGTAATCCAGGGCGTGCTAGCAAGGGGGAATCATTAGGAATAGAGAAGGTCAATGCTGCTTTGGTTTTAGTCGGTCCATAGGGATAACGTCAAATATGATTGCGAAAGTTTGGGCGATGAGGGACGTTTTAAATATGCGATTTCTCTGAATATCAATACAATTCACATTGAAACTGATTCTCTGGTCACTTTTAATATTCTCTGCAGGGGCCAAAAACCCCCAAGAGGGGTACACAATTTATTAACGGGTTGCAGGAATTTAATAGGAGCTTTTGAGCATATCTGGTGTAGTTTTACATACAGGGAAGGAAATGGTGTTGCAGATATCCTAGCAAAGAATGCGTCAAAATCAGACACTATGAATGAAGCTTTTGTCAATCACCCTTTGTATTTGTATCAATATCTTGTTAACGATCTAAAAGGAAACACTTCAATTAGGGAGTTGGTAGTGTTCCAAGAAGCTACTTATCTTGTTAACGATCTAAAAGGAAACACTTCAATTAGGGAGTTGGTAGTGTTCCAAGAAGCTACTGTGGTTGTAAAATAATTATATCTGTAACATAAACTTTTACATGTTGTATGTATGTATGTTTCGACCAAAAAAAAATCATGTCATCTCACTAGGCCAGCTATGCAACACGATCAAGGTCTTCAATACTCATGATTTGTTGTGGTTTAGAATAAGAAGTTTCATTTATAGGGTGCAAATAGTAATTTTATAAAAAAAAATGACTAATTTATTACAAACTTTTAGAATGCTGTTTTCTTTTTTCGTTTTATGTTCAAAGATATTCTTAGGCAACCAAAATACTCCTTCTGCACTTCTTTAATTTACAAAAATAAAACTTGACACAAGAAATATGTTGGGATTTTGTAGATTAAAAAAATAGCAATTTGTGTAGATTAATGAGGGACAGAGAGAGTAGTTCACTGCATTGCCCTTTAAAAGGACTCAACCTCGAGACTTTTTGCTTGACAGCTTGAGCGGACTCAATTGTGATGGGACTGACTGAAAAGGAAATTAGTCTCACTTGTGTTGGGACGGAGGAGTATACATTACTAAACTTGATTTAGAAATGTCTCGCAAACTAAACTAAATATGGAAAAACTAGGATGGGGAAAAATAGTCTTGTACACTTCTTTTTAAACTTTTAGAATATAATTATATTTATCTTTATCTTTTAACCAAGCAAAAAAAGATAAGTATTTTATAACCCAAGGAGCCCTTTCTTGATAAAAGTAAGAGCCCAATTCAGAGAGTAGTCCACATAATATATATCTAGGCCTTGAAGAATATTACCAAGTAAAAGCCCATTAAAAAGGTCATAACCGGCAATGTCGACATTTTTCATATGAAGTCAAATAAATTTAATGCCAAAAATTATACTCTAGCTTATAAATGGCCACATCATGTCTTCATACCACCATTTTTCTGACAACTTTTTCCTAATTCCAGTTATGCCCTCACCAATTCCTACATCTACATGTGAAATGATAATCAAATTCATAAGAATTTGCTACTACAAGTCTTGAATACGAGTATTTCCTTATTCTTCAATTTGCTATAGCAAGGGTATAATAGGTATTTCACTATGTACAGTACAATTGAAGATGTCTAGGTCTAAAATGTGATGACAATGGTTTTGTCATGCCAAGGACTTCAAGAAAGGAAGTTGGAAAAAAAAAAAAAAATAGATCCAAAATGGCTAGATTTGAGGGAGCCATGTCAATTTTGTTGAGAGTGATTTTTAGAAAGAGCTTGAGTATCTATCATGAAATCGCCTACTTGTTTGTGAGCATGGTCACAATCCTAAACTCTACCCTACGATTTTCCGGCACGTTTGTCCGGAGATCTAACACGATTTCAGGCCGGTACTCACCTATGTCTTCGATGTTTGTTCGACATGATCGGAAAATCTGTAGATCTGACTTATTCATGATTATTTTTGTATTTCTGAAGATTTTTTCTGATTGATCTTCGATTTTTTTAATTGTTGTTAAATCAATCATGTATTATTATCAAACTGTTGTTGTTGTCAGATCGATTCTGTATTATTATCAAACTGTTGTTGTTGTCATCGTCAATTATTGCTCCTCCGAAGTCATGCTAATTTTCTTTGTAATTTTACATTCAATCTACAAAAATGTTATTCCATTTTTGGTAGATTGGTGATGATACGAATTTATGTTCACATGTGGCGGTGGATGTACTATTACTTCTCATAATTGCTACCATTACTCTACATTTCAATTGCATGACTTTCTTTTTAGCAAATGCACATTAATATTTCCTTTGTTTCATGTAAAAAATTAGTGAATTATTAAGATGAAACAGAAGGAGTAATATTTATTACACATGGATCATGGATGTATGCACTTAGATTTTGAAATGTTTCATTTCCCCTTCCCCATTGAAGTTAATGATGTATAGTTATTGATTAATGGAAGTGAAGGAAATTTTAATTTGACTTAGTTAGGGTTAGAAAAATCAATTTAAGATCTTACTCCCACTGTCTAAAAATAAATGTTCAAAAATTATTTAAATTTATTCTTATTAATAAGTATATTTTAGAACTTGAATTTATTTTATTATGAGATGGAGGGAATGCAAATTTTCGATGGTGGATGATCTTACGAGGGGCAAGCGAACAAGCTGGAATTTGTCCCTAAATAGCAAAAGCTATTTGGTATACCATGCTAGATTATTTGTTTTTGATTTCTACGACACTATAAAACACGAGTATCAAATGATGTGCATACATAACGTGTGAGCCTGCAACTGAATTATGTGGTCGTCAAAACAGCTAAATGTTGAAATCCAATTTCTTTAAATGTGAAATTAAATTTTGCTCCAGTTGGGGTAAATATCGGTCAAAGCTTGGCTCGAGTCTTATCCATTAAACTTGTACTTGAGTTTGATCCTTGTACAGTTGGGCTTAAATGAGCTCGACTTGTTTTGGATCATTTTACCAAATTGAAAATAAATAAATAAATCCATTTTCCTCGAAAATTGCTCCTTATATCTTACCAAAAGATCATCTGCAAAGCAAATGCCGCAGTAAATAATTATCCTCAACACTTAAAAAAACATTCTAATTGAGCATTTCCAACATCTTGTTAGACCAAATTATTCCTACAATCATACCATCCAAAAAAACCATGATGATCACAAACTTCTACACCTTACAACATTGGTCACTATAGATTCACATGCTACGTTAGTATCTATCATTACATAACGTTCATAACATAGCAGTGGCGGGGCCATGAATTTTCATTAATGGGGAAAGATTTGCACAATAAAAAAAATTAGCTGCATTTTCATCAATAGGGGCAAAAATAATAATTCTAGTGTATTATTACTTTTATCTCAAAGGGGATGAATTTCAACAAATTGCACTAAACCACCAATTTTTTTAAATTTTGCACTAATAAATTTTTATTTTTTAAAAATCAATGGGGGGCAATTGCTCCCTTTGCCATGGGGTAGCTCCGCCACTAGTTCCTACCTAGCATTTCCAACTTCAAGCTGGAGCAGCAGCTATTCTCCGGTAGTACACCAGACGAGAAAAAAGAGGGACTTTTTTTTCGGAACGGAAGGAGAAACTTTTTCACCCAATGAACCGATGCAATGAATTATGCAGCAATGTAATAACTCTATGATATGAACCAAAATGTAAATTTATCAACCCCAAGGAAGCTGTATTATTTATTTTCGTAATTTTTGTTTTGCTCTTATGTTGTGTACTAGCTAGTACTAGGTAACACCAGATTAAATTCACATAAAATCTTAAATAAACAAAAACAAAATTCATACGTCATATAAGCGTAAGCCTAATGTCACTAGAAAGCTTGTGACACATGGCATGATGGGAATGGCCTACTTAAGCATTCATAACCTTCAAAAACAATGGATTGTACATCCACTAAGAAAGGGTTGCAATTTCTAATATAAATCCCACTTCAAAAAAAGTTACACTTGATTGACCCTTATCAGAATCCATTACCACCTGCTCTGCCTACTCATTTTGTAAAACAAAAAGTAATGAACACAAGGTAAGACATAATAAAGCTATAAGAGTTGTACCCCCCCCCCCCCCCAATCTCATTGTCAATGGTACAACTCCGGTTTGAATGCATTATATGATTGTATGGTACAACTCTTTCCCCCCGAGATAAATGTAACACACGTGCAACAAGATGAAACACATGTTACTATAAACTGTATAAACTGGAAAGTCATCTACTATAAAAGTCTGATTTCTGTACAGTCAGACTGCATAAGCCCAGATCCCTATATTTACTTATATCTTGATAAAAATAAAATAAAATCAAACCTACCAAGGGAATCTCTTTGGGGCAAAACTTAAAACAAAAAGTAACATAAACTTTTGAAATAATGTCAAGAGTCAAGCCTTTAGGCACACTGATCAGCATACTAAAACAATAAAAAGTCCCCCGGGGCATAGCTCAGTGGTTAAGGAGGGGGACATAAGTTGTTGAGCTGGAGGCGTAGAGTGTGGGTTCGATTCCTGGTGGGAGCAATTAGTGCCAGGGCCGAGCAACCGTAAGTCCTGGCACAACGGAGCTCTCCGGGCTCTTTTCCGGGGTCGGACCTTCTATTGTGTTATCAGTTGACATGTGCTCAAACCCTGGCTACTGAGGCACATCCCGCGATTTAACGGGTGGTAGGGAAGAGGGACCGGAACTACTACCCCCAGGAGTAGTTGGCGGAGCTAGGCCGAGCAACCGTAAGTCTGGCGAAGTGGTGAACCTGGGCATCAAAAAAAAAAAAAAAAAAAAAAAAACATAAAAAAAAAACCCATATAAAAACTTATGCACTTTTTGGGAGTGGGTTGGCTGAGACTAACCTTGTTGTAAAGCTCATCAATGTCAGTCTCAGTCTCTTCCACCTGAGAACTCTAACACAAAAGACCTCCCACCACCTGCCACAAACAAGAGAAAAATCATTCAAGAAAAAAAACACACTTCTTTATTTTCACCCAAATGAACCTACTTTTATTTGCTTTCTTCATTCAACTTCCAATTCATGCCATTTCTGATTCTGACATTCATTTTGGTTCTCAGTATACTCTTGCTGTGCCCACAACTTATATTAAAGATTTCATTGGAAGGGCTTATCTTATGGAGACTAACCAACCGGCTCCTAATTTCAGAACCGCGCTTACAGTTGAGGCTGTCGATGAAAAGTACGCTTGTTCGCTTGATGTTTTTCTTGGTGAGTTCAAAGTTTGGAGTTCAGGTCATTTCTCGAGGTTTTATACTATGGAAAGATGTATGCTTTATTTGACACAACATGGGGACTTGCAATTGAGGGGTCAGAATGATTTAGTTGGATGGAGAACCGGAACTTCAAGACAAGGTGTGGAGGTAAATCCAGATGCAGTTTGTAAATGCTTGTTTCGTATTGAGACGGTTTTAAAATGCCCTTTCTAAATACTCCTCCGTCCCAAAATGAAACCCTTTTTTTTTTTTTGGACATTCATTTTGGGACGGAGGTAGCATTGTAAATGCTCCTTTAGTTATGCTCTTGGAGCTATTTTCATCATAATGCTTTGTTATCACTTAGTGGATACATAAACCATGTTTTGAATTGATTTACCAAACACCTTATAAATTATAAGAAAATATGTCGCATTTTTTTTAAAAGCTACTTCCAAGGAAAAGCTATGTTGAAACACAGTAGAGAATAAAAAACCTATGATGCTGATATATGATCTTCTGTTGCTTCAGAGATTAAACTTGTTGAACAATGGGAATCTTGTTCTAGTTGATGAATTGAATGCGATAGCATGGCAAAGTTTTAATTTTCCGACTAACGTAATGCTTTGGGGACAAAGATTGGATGTTGCAACTAAGCTAACATCTTTCCCTACCAACTCGAGCTCTTACTATTCATTTGAAATTCAACGCGGCAAGATCGCATTGTACTTAAATTCAGGGAAATGGAAGCACTCATATTGGGAATTGAAGCCTACAAACAATCGTAACATAACGTTCATTCGCTTGGCTTCAAAACGACTTGAAATATTGAACGATTTCAATCAGAAAATAGCTCAGATCCGTTCAGAAAGAGAAGAGCCATTGAGGTTTCTCGCACTAGCAAATAAAACAGGAAATTTGGGGTTTTATTATTTCTCCCGTGACACCAGGAAGTTTGAGGTATCGTTTCAAGCTCTGAATAACACGTGCGATCTTCCATTGGCGTGTAAGCCTTATGGAATTTGTACGTTCTCGAATGTGTGTTCGTGTATAAGGTTAGTTACACAAGGAGATAGGTCTAATTCTGATTGCGGGGAGGATGTGGTGGATTTTTGTGGGGGCGTACAAGTTGAGATGCTCGAGTTACAAGGTGTGAGTAATGTGCTGAGGGACAAAACTGAGAAGATCAATACTAGTAAAGAAGTGTGTGCGGGATTGTGTGTGGATGATTGTAAATGTGTGGCGGCGTTGTATACTGATTCAGGTGAGTGTTTTTTGTATGGAGAGGTTAGAGGGGTTAAAGAGGTTGATAAAAGGAGTGGAGTTAGTTATATGGTGAAGGTTGTAAAGGGGCGTGGTGGTGGGAGGAAAGGGAAGCATGGTGGGTTGAAGACATGGGCGGTGGTTGTGATTGCGGTGGCTGATGGATTGATAATATTGGTTGTTTTGGGTGGAGTTGGGTATTATTTGATACAGAAAAGAAGAAAGAACTTGTCTGTGGTACGCAACGGATCCTGACATAGGAAAGATTTTGGAGATTTGAGAGTTTTAAGGTTTGATATTTTTGTTTCTTGGCTATAGATATTGTTTACATTGGATATATTCTTTTCTCAACAGTAAATAATTTTTGTATTGATTGACATTGAAAAGATTCAAAGAAGGGTTGATGATAAAAGCGAGTTCCTTCACATTTTGAGTAGGTTGAATTGATATTGATAAATAGACGAAATTCAATTCAAGCTACCAAAAGCATGCGACGCGCGTAAACAACTACAGAAAGCATAGCAATGAAATAGACTTCCTAATGAATTGGTTGTGTTGTACTCCCTCTGTCCCAAAATGAACAACCTTTTTTATTTAAGGGACACTGTAAAAAGGTTGACTTTTAGTAGTAAAAATGTCATTTTGTGTCGTTCATTTTGGGATGGAGGTTGTAGTATCTAGCCAAGAGAAACGTCACAGACTAGCGTGTCGTACCTGATATTGAGATTTTTGTCCTCCTATTCTGTTTACCCTTTTTGATGTCCGGAATTTGCTTCCCACACTGAATACTGACTTTGTGCATCGGTTAGGAGGATAGCCTGCAACTGTCGGAAAATAAACAATCAGGCAATAGAAGATGCAGAAATCTTCATGGCACCGCTGTGGGATACCAAGTGTAGAGAAAAGAGATAATCTTACAATTACCCAGAAGTGCAGATTTCATGAAATAGCTCAGTGAAATCATTGCCAATATTCGTATTAGAGAGCTACTTTAGCCCCTGTTATTAAGGATCAAAGACTCGGGACAGTTTTTCATGCTGATATATGATTGTTTAAGGTTAAGAAACTGAGTTTCTTATTGCAACTACTATGATGTTTGAGCCACTAATGTGTACTAGTGAGTAACCCGTCGATACTCGACGGGCATAGTAAAACTCAATAATTACATAATTGAGCTAAAGAAAAGTATTTCAATGTAACAATAATTAATGATTTGTCATTTTATTCTTAATGACTATTCAAGTTACTTCCTCAACTATCCCGTATAATTGATCCCGTATAATTGTCAATATGTGAATACAATACTTATATGTAACAACCAGTGGCAGATTCATTACCAACCGAGAGTAGACACGGTCAACCCGTACCCGGACCCGTGACGACCCCATGGAACGGAACCCAAACCTGGATTTAACCCCTAATAACCGGAATCGTGCAAGACCCGTGACCCCTCGGAACTGTACCCGTGTTTGATGCGGTTCGGGTTCCGATTCCTCGTTTTCAAAACCCTCAACCCGGTGATTCCAACCCGTGGAACCATAACCGTACACAGACCCGGACCCGTGCCAGCCCCTTCAAATTTTGTTGGTTTTATTATATAATATGTTTAAAAAAAAAATAACATTTCATTGATTTTAATTGAAAATCGTTACTTTTTAAACATATTATGTTAGTTTTTTAATATAAACTGATAAAAATTTAACAAATTCTGCTAAAACTTAGTAACAGTTAAATTTGATAAAAAAAATTAATAAGAAGGACCCGTGGATCTGTGTTCATCACTACATATTATTTTTTAGTGTTGTGAAAATGACTAAAATGTTTCAAGGCCTGTTCCTTATTCTCATGCCGCTTCATAGTCTCGTCTTTCTCTCCATCCCTGCTCCTTACGCTCATTCCTCTCTTGTTGTTCCTTTTCTCGGCAGTTGAAATTCACGACCTTATTATACCCGCTTCGGCCATGGGTCCCCCTCTCTAAATCCCTGGAGTTTTAAGATCTCAGATATTGTGGAAAATCCGTTATCATGAAATCCCATATATGTGATTTTAAAAAGAACTCCATGTTTTATTTCCTTGAAATAATAAGATTAGAGTTCAAACTTAGGGGAATGTTATTTTGTAAATAAGTTTTACCTGTGTTCTAAAATGAAATGTGTATGGCAAAGTTGTCACTTACATAACATAACATCTGAAATTCTATGTGAAATTATCTAACAGCTACTTGATTCATTGCGTATACATAAAAGTTTATTTGAAAGTTACTTTTTCATCCTTAAATTAATACACCCTCAGTCTTGTAACAATATGCACAGTTTGACTTTTTTAATCAATTGAGTCGATCTTTGACAATAATTTTATGAATATCTAAAATATATCTATACAATTTTAAATAAAAATTATTGATGCTAATTCTAATAGTGAAATGGTAACAATTTTTGGAATTACAAAGAAATATCTAAATATTCATAAAATTATGGTCAAATCCACAAAACCTCAATGATGGCTTTTTTTTGCCAGTTAAAAAGAACTGATGCAAGTTATGTTCATACTAAGATAGAGAGAAACTATTGATATCAATCGTTGGCCCATAAAAAATTTATTTTCATTGTGATGGGTACCAAAGAAGAGAAGCATCTCATAACTGGTCTTCACACAGTTGCCAACATACATTGCGCTGATTGCCGCGAGCTCTTGGACTGGAAATACGAACAATCATAATAATCCATCCAAGAAGTACAAAGAAGTCAAATTCATACTCGAAATATTCAAAATTGTCAAATAAAATTGGTAACACTGAATGTTTGATGACACATGCAACATTTTGGGCAAATTGCAATTTGGTAATTTGGTAACCTGAGTTTTATGACACATGCAACATTTCCTTGATTGATCAAACTGCCACGAGAAATCTAAATATTTGATGACACATGCAACATTTCCTTGATCAAATATTCTAGGATAGGAAGAAATCTATCTATCGCAAATATCAAGATTCACTATTAACCTAACTTTTGTATATTTTTGAAAATTTTCACTCCCCACATATAATCGAGTGAAACGTTAATAAGAATAACATTTATTAAGAAATAATCATTAACGCTTTTGAAATTATAATCAATCTTTTTTTTGTACGTACTTTAATAACTGGAATACACATGAAAATGCAACACAAAAATAGTAAAAATAAATAATGTAAGAATTTGGTAGGATTCCTAATTAAGGGACAGTTAATTGAGTTGTTACTTGAAAGAAATGACTATTATAAATTTGAAATTCAAATTAATTTCTTCCATTATGAGTAATTTCATTTCTTGAACAATCCAATCCAATGAAGCCACATTTTCCTTATATAAGACTTATTATCGTATGCCAATGGATAGGAATAAACATTTTTGAAAAATTTAAAATTTAAAATGAACTCTTTTCTTTTTGAAAGAGCCAACAAAAGAATTCCACGTGGCTTTCCACGTCATAAAGCCATGTGGAATTTTGTAGAAGCTTCAAATGTTTCTACTTTTATATATTATATAGACTAATATTTTATGCTAAATTATTAATCCTTATAAAAATTAAAAAATAATTATTAAATCACCAATAGAAACAATCATTTTTAAGTTAATATAAAGAGTAATAGTTTAGTATAAAATATTATTCAAAATATTAGTTCAAACTTCCTTAGTATCCACGACTTGAATTGTGATAATTTTAGTAGGAGGGGCAAAAGGCATTTTTAAAATTTCTGTAAATGTCATGTTTGGTAGGATTCCTAATTAAGGGACAGTTAATCGAGTTGTTACTTGAAAGAAATGACTATTATAAATTTGAAATTCAAATTAATTTCTTCCATTATGAGTAATTTCATTTCTTGAACATCCAATCCAATGAAGCCACATTTTCCTTAAATAAGACTTATTATCGTATGCCAATGGATAGGAATAAACATTTTTGAAAAATTTAAAATTTAAAATGAACTCTTTTCTTTTTGAAAGAGCCAACAAAAGAATTCCACGTGGCTTTCCACGTCATAAAGCCATGTGGAATTTTGTAGAAGCTTCAAATGTTTCTACTTTTATATATTATATAGACTAATATTTTATGCTAAATTATTAATCCTTATAAAACTTAAAAAATAATTATTAAATCACCAATAGAAACAATCATTTTAAGTTAATATAAAGAGTAATAGTTTAGTATAAAATATTATTCAAAATATTAGTTCAAACTTCCTTAGTATCCACGACTTGAATTGTGATAATTTTAGTAGGAGGGGCAAAAGGCATTTTTAAAATTTCTGTAAATGTCATGTTTGGTAGGATTCCTAATTAAGGGACAGTTAATTGAGTTGTTACTTGAAAGAAATGACTATTATAAATTTGAAATTCAAATTAATTTCTTCCATTATGAGTAATTTCATTTCTTGAACAATCCAATCCAATGAAGCCACATTTTCCTTATATAAGACTTATTATCGTATGCCAATGGATAGGAATAAACATTTTTGAAAAATTTAAAATTTAAAATGAACTCTTTTCTTTTTGAAAGAGCCAACAAAAGAATTCCACGTGGCTTTCCACGTCATAAAGCCATGTGGAATTTTGTAGAAGCTTCAAATGTTTCTACTTTTATATATTATATAGACTAATATTTTATGCTAAATTATTAATCCTTATAAAAATTAAAAAATAATTATTAAATCACCAATAGAAACAATCATTTTTAAGTTAATATAAAGAGTAATAGTTTAGTATAAAATATTATTCAAAATATTAGTTCAAACTTCCTTAGTATCCACGACTTGAATTGTGATAATTTTAGTAGGAGGGGCAAAAGGCATTTTTAAAATTTCTGTAAATGTCATGTTTGGTAGGATTCCTAATTAAGGGACAGTTAATCGAGTTGTTACTTGAAAGAAATGACTATTATAAATTTGAAATTCAAATTAATTTCTTCCATTATGAGTAATTTCATTTCTTGAACAATCCAATCCAATGAAGCCACATTTTCCTTAAATAAGACTTATTATCGTATGCCAATGGATAGGAATAAACATTTTTGAAAAATTTAAAATTTAAAATGAACTCTTTTCTTTTGAAAGAGCCAACAAAAGAATTCCACGTGGCTTTCCACGTCATAAAGCCATGTGGAATTTTGTAGAAGCTTCAAATGTTTCTACTTTTATATATTATATAGACTAATATTTTATGCTAAATTATTAATCCTTATAAAACTTAAAAAATAATTATTAAATCACCAATAGAAACAATCATTTTTAAGTTAATATAAAGAGTAATAGTTTAGTATAAAATATTATTCAAAATATTAGTTCAAACTTCCTTAGTATCCACGACTTGAATTGTGATAATTTTAGTAGGAGGGGCAAAAGGCATTTTTAAAATTTCTGTAAATGTCATGTTTGGTAGGATTCCTAATTAAGGGACAGTTAATTGAGTTGTTACTTGAAAGAAATGACTATTATAAATTTGAAATTCAAATTAATTTCTTCCATTATGAGTAATTTCATTTCTTGAACAATCCAATCCAATGAAGCCACATTTTCCTTATATAAGACTTATTATCGTATGCCAATGGATAGGAATAAACATTTTTGAAAAATTTAAAATTTAAAATGAACTCTTTTCTTTTTGAAAGAGCCAACAAAAGAATTCCACGTGGCTTTCCACGTCATAAAGCCATGTGGAATTTTGTAGAAGCTTCAAATGTTTCTACTTTTATATATTATATAGACTAATATTTTATGCTAAATTATTAATCCTTATAAAAATTAAAAAATAATTATTAAATCACCAATAGAAACAATCATTTTTAAGTTAATATAAAGAGTAATAGTTTAGTATAAAATATTATTCAAAATATTAGTTCAAACTTCCTTAGTATCCACGACTTGAATTGTGATAATTTTAGTAGGAGGGGCAAAAGGCATTTTTAAAATTTCTGTAAATGTCATGTTTGGTAGGATTCCTAATTAAGGGACAGTTAATCGAGTTGTTACTTGAAAGAAATGACTATTATAAATTTGAAATTCAAATTAATTTCTTCCATTATGAGTAATTTCATTTCTTGAACAATCCAATCCAATGAAGCCACATTTTCCTTAAATAAGACTTATTATCGTATGCCAATGGATAGGAATAAACATTTTTGAAAAATTTAAAATTTAAAATGAACTCTTTTCTTTTGAAAGAGCCAACAAAAGAATTCCACGTGGCTTTCCACGTCATAAAGCCATGTGGAATTTTGTAGAAGCTTCAAATGTTTCTACTTTTATATATTATATAGACTAATATTTTATGCTAAATTATTAATCCTTATAAAACTTAAAAAATAATTATTAAATCACCAATAGAAACAATCATTTTTAAGTTAATATAAAGAGTAATAGTTTAGTATAAAATATTATTCAAAATATTAGTTCAAACTTCCTTAGTATCCACGACTTGAATTGTGATAATTTTAGTAGGAGGGGCAAAAGGCATTTTTAAAATTTCTGTAAATGTCATGTTTGGTAGGATTCCTAATTAAGGGACAATTAATTGAGTTGTTACTTGAAAGAAATGACTATTATAAATTTGAAATTCAAATTAATTTCTTCCATTATGAGTAATTTCATTTCTTGAACAATCCAATCCAATGAAGCCACATTTTCCTTAAATAAGACTTATTATCGTATGCCAATGGATAGGAATAAACATTTTTGAAAAATTTAAAATTTAAAATGAACTCTTTTCTTTTTGAAAGAGCCAACAAAAGAATTCCACGTGGCTTTCCACGTCATAAAGCCATGTGGAATTTTGTAGAAGCTTCAAATGTTTCTACTTTTATATATTATATAGACTAATATTTTATGCTAAATTATTAATCCGTATAAAAATTAAAAATAATTATTAAATCACCAATAGAAACAATCATTTTTAAGTTAATATAAAGAGTAATAGTTTAGTATAAAATATTATTCAAAATATTAGTTCAAACTTCCTTAGTATCCACGACTTGAATTGTGATAATTTTAGTAGGAGGGGCAAAAGGCATTTTTAAAATTTCTGTAAATGTCATGTTTGGTAGGATTCCTAATTAAGGGACAATTAATTGAGTTGTTACTTGAAAGAAATGACTATTATAAATTTGAAATTCAAATTAATTTCTCCATTATGAGTAATTTCATTTCTTGAACAATCCAATCCAATGAAGCCACATTTTCCTTAAATAAGACTTATTATCGTATGCCAATGGATAGGAATAAACATTTTTGAAAAAATTTAAAATTTAAAATGAACTCTTTTCTTTTTGAAAGAGCCAACAAAAGAATTCCACGTGGCTTTCCACGTCATAAAGCCATGTGGAATTTTGTAGAAGCTTCAAATGTTTCTACTTTTATATATTATATAGACTAATATTTTATGCTAAATTATTAATCCTTATAAAAATTAAAAAATAATTATTAAATCACCAATAGAAACAATCATTTTTAAGTTAATATAAAGAGTAATAGTTTAGTATAAAATATTATTCAAAATATTAGTTCAAACTTCCTTAGTATCCACGACTTGAATTGTGATAATTTTAGTAGGAGGGGCAAAAGGCATTTTTAAAATTTCTGTAAATGTCATGTTTGGTAGGATTCCTAATTAAGGGACAATTAATTGAGTTGTTACTTGAAAGAAATGACTATTATAAATTTGAAATTCAAATTAATTTCTTCCATTATGAGTAATTTCATTTCTTGAACAATCCAATCCAATGAAGCCACATTTTCCTTAAATAAGACTTATTATCGTATGCCAATGGATAGGAATAAACATTTTTGAAAAATTTAAAATTTAAAATGAACTATTTTCTTTTTGAATGAGCCAACAAAAGAATTCCACGTGGCTTTCCACGTCATAAAGCCATGTGGAATTTTGTAGAAGCTTCAAATGTTTCTACTTTTATATGTTATATACATGCTCCCTCTGTCCCGAAATAAATGTCCTGCTTTCCATTTCCGTTTGTCCCAAAATAAACGCCGTCTTACTAAAAATAGGGTACGAAGTTTGGTGATCTTCCTATACTACCCACTCTAATAGGCACAAGCATTGCAATGTCATAAGAGGTGTCACTCTACCCATATGAATAGATTGGGGCAATCAAGGAAATGCAACTAAAAACTTAAAAACATTGACATGTTAACCATGACATTTATTCCGGGATAGAGGGAGTATATATATTGCACTTAACTTGCTACATGAGGGTTGAATCAAGAAGGTGTCATTCTCCTTAATTCTGGTTTGTGCCACCGTGAACTCAGAATCACAATCAGCCCTCTTTCTTCTCTATGAAATAGAGTGATTAATGTGAAACTTTGTTGCCTTTCAATTATAACATTGACCAACTGGTTTTCTCCACATAAAGGAATAAATGGAATGCCTAATTAGTAAACCTAAAGTTGAAATTACAAAATAAAATAAAATATGAAATTAAAAAAACCCTATATACCTAAACTCGAACTGCAATAGTCCTAGAGCATTGTCGACTACCAAATACTCCCTCCGTCCCGTAACTACGTGCACAAATTGTCAATCACAAAGAATATTTACTATTCATCCCACTAATTTTATCTCATACTTTACTTTTATACTTACAACATCAATCAACCTACTATTCCCTACCCCACTTTCTCTCTCATAATTTACTTTTCACGCTCATAACAACTACCAATACTATATCCCTTAATTCCCCAACAAAACTCATTTTGTGCACATAGACATAGATAGTTATGGGGTCGGAGGGAGTCGCAATAAACCATAGTTATAAATCCCGTCCCGTACCGGTCCGTACCGGCCGGTACGTCCCGTCCCAGTCGAAAACCGGTGCGGTACAGATATAATTCCGTCCCAGTTTTTGTACCGCCCTGAACCGCCTCGTACCGCCCAAACCGCCTCGTACCGCCCAAACCGGTCCGTACCGGACCGAACCGGCCGAGATGGTTGTCCCGGTCGGTACGCGAAAAGAAAGACTTTTAAACCAATTTTTAATTGTCAGACCTAATAAAAATACATTGAAACTTGAGTTTTTATATATATATAAAAAAACTATGCCCTAGATTTATACTTTCAAGGTCGTTAAGTCGCAAAATCAAAGAAATTGAAGCTGCAGATCAGTAATTTGTAAGCAATCTAGACTAAACTTATGCTAGTATTGGTATAGTTTGATGATAAAATACAAGCTTCTGTAAGTTTTTGTTGAACATATGTTATATTTATAATTATCTTAAAAATTACTAAAAAGTGCGGTAAATCCGGTACGGTACACCGGTACGTCCCGTCCCAATGGCAAAACCGGTGCGCTGTTCGGAACGGTATTTATAACTATGCAATAAACGTCACAATAATAATCACGTAAGGAAAGACTTAAATTGAACAGCGAAACATGGTCAGAAGTACGTAAACGCTTGAAAACAAAAGGGGATTCACCGGAAAAGTTCTTCAAAGTGATGGAGTTTCGGCAGCGGCTGTGGCGATGGGGGCGAGGGTAAGTGGCCAAGTGGGTGTCAATTAGGGTGGTGAAAGAGAGCGATGGCGGGGAAGCCGTCATTATCGGAGTCGAGGTCTCGTGGCGGCCAGTATAACTGACAGAGTTGGGGTTGGAGTTTGAGGGGTGGCAAAGAGATGCTTGACGTGGAGGGAAGTGGTGGAGCCGGACGGTGTCGGAGTGGCAATTGGAGGCGGTTTCCGAATTAAAGAAGGATGTTATTGTCACCGTAAAATTATTAAAAATTATTTAGTAGGTAGAGTAAAACTAAAAGCAGTCGAAAAAATTGCTCACAAATAGATTTGACATAAATTAGTAGGTTTTTGGCCAAAAAATAGAAATTTTTATTATTTAAGGAGAAATTATTTTTTCTAAATCTTGTGACAAAAATAAGGTCAAAATCGTAATTTAATTACTTGAGTTTGTCACGATTTTTCAATTTGTTATCTAATTTGTATTCGTTACAAGTTGATTACTGAATTGTATTAAGTTTGTTACGTTGTTCATCCATTTAATGGTCCATTCAAAATTACACCCGATTGCAACAAAAAGACAAATTTAATAACAAACTTGTAACTAATACGAATTGAATAACCAATTGAAACATCGTGACAAACTCATGCAACTAAATTTGCCATTTGCCTAAAAATAATTGTATGTATTAAGTTTGTAGAACCTATCACTCATTAATTTAACATTTAATCATTATTGGCAATTTTATTGTAAAAAAATAATTTTAAAATTTTAATAGTAAAACTCAACGAAGCATATTTACAAATACAGTAACAATTTTACAAGTGTAAATGGCATCAATCAGCAAGGGGAGTAAGGAAAGAAGTACTATAAAGATATTTTCATCTAGTATTTTTTTCTTCTAAAAATAAACGCATTATCTATCTATGACTCTAACTATATAAAATAAAGAAAGTCTTGCCATTTTTAGAATGTGGCCCATATGCACCTCTAAAATAGGAAAGTTGGGTAAATAAGGTCAAATATATCATTATCTTAAATTTGGCACAAATAGTCAACTTTGCATGTAGATTGATTTCTATATGATACTTTATTTTATTTTTTTATATAGTGAAAAAAATATGAATTATGATCAATATATAGTGAAAAATTACTAATTGATGCGGACGGAAGGCGTTGAAGTTTTCGGAGTCATTTGAGCACGTGCGCTGAACCGGTCGTAACTTTTGACTCCGGATCAACCACGGAACGCACCGCATATCGAATCGAACGTCGGAGCGAGACGAACAAAAGCATCTACCGTTAATTTGGTAGATGTAGTCAACTTTGCATGTATATTTGTTTTGTATATGATAATTTTTATTTTTTTAATTAAGTTAAAAATTTATTTTGTACTCCCTCCGTCCCAGCTCACTTGACACTTATTTCCATTTTGGACTGTCCCAGCACCAGCTCACTTGACACTTCCAAAAATAACATACTTTTTACTCCCTCCGGTCCAAAATAACTGTCTTTTTTTGCATTTGCACAACTCTTAAGAAATGTAATAATTATCATGACTTAGTGATAAAAGTTCCAACTTTACCCCTATTAAGTGTGCAGCTTTCTTACATTAATGTCTCACGCTAAGATAATTAATAAAAGATAACAAGTTTCAATGCAAGGATAGGAGAGACATTTAGCTCAAAAGTGACAATTATTTTGGACCAAATTTTTGGTCCAAAAGTGACAGTTATTTTGGAGCGGAGGGAGTATTATTTTATATTCACTCTGCCCCACCAATCATTCACTTTCTTCATTTTCCACCACTCAATTTATTCAACCAACACTACTATTTACCCCACTCATTCTCTCTCTTCATTTTCTACCACACATTTTCCTTATTTTATTCATTCTCCTTAATTATTGTGCCCACCTCATGGGTGTCAAGTGAGGTGGGACGGAGGGAGTATATGATAATTTTTATTTTTTAATTAATTTATAAATTGAAGTTTGTCCAATATATGTTGAAAAAAATGGCACATCTATATTTATAGTAATCTATCTATAGTAATATAATAACAAGAAAGCTGTAAATTTTGCAACAATGAAGGCCAAAATTGTCTTCCAACATTCTAGCTTATTTTGCAAGCTTGGTAGTCATCCATATCTATAACTATATAAAATGAAGAAAGTCTTGTCATTTTTAGAATGTGGCCCATATGCACCTCCAAAATAGGAAAGTTGTGTAAATAAGGTCAAATATGCCGTTATCTTTAATTTGGCACAAATAGTCAACTTTGCATGTAGATTGATTTCTATATGATACTTTATAATATTTTTTATATAGTGAAAAAAATGTATTATAATCAATATATAGTGAAAAATTACTAATTGATGCGGACAGAAGGCGTGAAGTTTTCGGAGTCATTTGAGCGCAGTGCGCGTAACGGTCGTAAACTTTTGACTCCGGATCAACCACGAAACGCAACACATATCGAATCGAACGTCGGAGCGAGACGAACAAAAGCCTCTACCGTTAATTTGGCAGATGTAGTCAACTTTGCATGTAGATTTGTTTTGTATATGATAATTTTTATTTTTTTAATTAAGTAAAAAATTTATTTTGTATATGATAATTTTTTATTTTTTTAACTAATTTATAAATTGAAGTTTGTCCAATATATGTTGAAAAAAAATGGCACATCTATATTATAGTGTTAATCTATCTATAGTAATATAATAACAAGAAAGTTGTAAATTTTGCAACAATGAAGGCCAAAATTGTCTTCCAACATTCTAGCTTATTTTTACAAGCTTGGTAGTCATCCATATCTATAACTATATAAAATGAGGAAAGTCTTACCATTTTTAGAGTGTGGCCCATATGCACCTCCAAAATAGGAAAATTGGGTAAAT